>JARACY010001894.1:0-50191 GCA_029255725.1 Scrobipalpa atriplicella
ATCCCACGGCCTACTAAAGTACAGCTGATATGTAATCAAGAAAAATACCAGACATTAGAAGGAAGTTTTCTCGCCCGTATTCCACACAATTGCAAGATAAGAACTCCAGAGTTCACTATAGTCAATACTGAAGATAAAATTCGAGGACAACCTGTTGAACTGATGCATATTCCATGGCCTTCATCTTTTACTGCTGAAGAAAAACGCACGAAGTGCTATTCCAAGCCTAACCTATATAAGTTCCAAGTGAGTTTTTGTGTGGGTACCTAAGTACTCTTTTCTGCCACGACCACCGTGAGTTATTTGACACCTGCAAAAAAATTTATTTGACGATTTCAAACCCAGCATCACGCATCATCAACAAACCTACAGAATCATCTGGAAACCTGTTCAACCTTGTTGTAATGCAGATAACTTCGATCAATCACAGCGAATCAACAATAGGTACAAAACAGCCATAAATTCACCAGTTAAAAATGGGACTTGGCTACAGTGGAGGTGAAATGAGACAAGTGCAGAATTTCTATTCCAATATTGTATTCGAAAGTTCTTCAAAAGTTTCCTTATGTCTAGATGTCTACAGCTAACGAGAATTTGTACGCGTCCGATGCTAGGTACGCCGGTCGAAAAGTGCCAATTAAAAAGTAATAAAATTATGAACTAATTCCGAGTCACGTTGTATGCAACGGGCGACACATGCATAGGCTCGCATAGCCTTGCCGGTGCGTTGACCTGATGGTTTAGGTGTAAGGGTGTGCGATCCACGTAACACCTCCCTCCCTAAGATGAGCGACCATTTCCTACGTCTAGTGAAAATGTCGCGTGTCGTTTTTCTAGTTCAATGTCAGCTTGAGTCCAAGATTCACATTTCAATGCTGGAATTTTCTGCTTGCTCATCCTTCTTCGACGAATCAAGTAGGCAGCAATAAGTACTAATGCACTCAGTATTACAATTGTGTAAATCGGTATTGTTGTATGGTAGACTGAGTAATCGATCGAGTCCACTGAAATTGGATCCTGCGTCGCTAATTGTTTCTGTATGTTTTGTAGGTTGCTAAGTTCGATTGAGGTTAAATTGAATGTTATCTTCGTGCGTTTTTCTTCAGCAGTAAAAGATGAAGGCCATGGAATATGCATCAGTTCAACAGGTTGTCCTCGAATTTTATCTTCAGTATTGACTATAGTGAACTCTGGAGTTCTTATCTTGCAATTGTGTGGAATACGGGCGAGAAAACTTCCTTCTAATGTCTGGTATTTTTCTTGATTACATATCAGCTGTACTTTAGTAGGCCGTGGGAAAGATATCATATAGTGTTGATTATCCAGTTCGGTGAGGGCTTCTCTTGAAAGAGCGACAGGCGTGAGTGTACAGGTTCTGTCGATTTCTTGTAGGTATATAAGAGTGTGTATGCAGTCTCGCTGTTTTCGAATTTGGTGTCCAAGTTTTTGTTCACATAGGTACCATTCTGTTACCTTCTGGCATTCAGCCTCTATATACACATACTCCTGGGAGTTGGATGCCATAAAAGGATAGGGGGGTAATATAATATCATTATCTTTATTAGGTATAGGACATAGTCTAAAAAGATCAAAAGAGCTAGTATATATAATAGGAAATTGAAGAACGATGACTATTCTTTTATCAACAAAGTAAGAGCCAAGAGAGATTATGTCATAGTAGTATCTAATGTCTAAGTTAATTATTTCTTCAGATTTATAATATTTTTTTAGTTCATGTAATAGATCTTGTAACTGTTGCACAGATAAGACAGAGTGATGCATGGACTTTGTGCGGCTAAAAGATAAGATGTTTTCTAGTCTATTAATTTCGTCTGTTAAATCTTGCACCTTTTCACTGAATAACATGAAAAATTGAGCAAGATGAAAGTATCTAATATTGCGCTCGTTATCAGAATTCGTCAAATTAATGACGTTAGAAAGAGCAATCTGCAATTTATCTTGGTTATTTTTAAGATCGGTTAAAATTTTGTTTTGTTGAGCATTCATTTCATTAAACAACGTAATATGCTTTGTGAAAGAATCAGAAATGCGTTTTTCATTTTTATTCAAAATTTGAATCGCGTTTTCAAACCTAAGCGCGTCTTTATGGTCTAAGTTACCTGTAATTTCCTTGATAATTGAGCCTAAGGGATTGAGTAAACCTCTTTTGACACGAGTGGGCAAAAATGTTCGTATTTTAGAATTTAGTTTGTCTAATTTATTGAAAAGATGCTTAATCTGGTATTTAAAAGCTTGCGAGTCTGTGCAATTAACGACATTAGATAACTGTAATTTAAGGTCCAATATATTAGTTTGAAAAATGCCTATATCCATGTCCTGTAGGAATGTATGAGTATGTGATATAATTTTAGTAACTCCCAGTTTAAAAGGTAGTAAGCCAGGTCCATTACTAAGATCATCAAGTTGGATTTCTTGAGCTTGGATCACTCCTATCAAGATTGCTATTAGGTACCTGCAACAAGTGAGAATTTTGATTTTTTAATGGTCGCTTTAATCTATTTTTAGCGACAGGGCCGCGATTTCTTGAAGTGTAAATATGTATAGGTAAATTTTCAGTAACTTTATCAGGGTAGAAACGGGGGGCAATCTTTTGTCTAGCTGCAGCAGGGTTTCTAATAAACACTTCCTGATTTTGTTCATATTGTATCTGAGGTTCTCTAGTTTCATTAATTCTGTTGGTTATTTTCTCGCGCTCCGTAAGCGATGAGTCATGTAACAAACGATAGACCGTTTCCATTCTTTCGCGATGATCGTGAATATATTGTTGCATAAGGCGCGCCGATAAGTCTATGTTAATAGGATCGCGGGGGTCGAAGTGACCAGATATTACGTCAAAAGGCCTACACTTTGTTAGGCTGTGGACCGAGCCATTGTATGCTACAAGTGCATATGGTAGCAAATTTTGAATAGATTCATTTTTATTTTGTAACTTTAATAAACGTAGGTGCTCTAAAAGTGTGCAATGGAAACGCTCAATCATTCCATTTTGATTCGGCGCGTAAGGCATAGTTGTTTTATGAGTGACGTTATGTAATTTTAAAAATTCTTTTACTACTTGATTGACAAACTCAGTTCCTTGATCTGTAATTAATAAAAGAGGAAATCCGTGATGTGTTGCAAATTTAAAAAGAGCTTTTACAATATTGGGACCAGTGCAGTCGGGAATTAAGTAAACCTGAGCGTACTTCGAAAATGAATCAATAATCGATAAATACTTATCCTGTTCGATAGATACAACATCGGCATGAACTACTTCAAAAGGCTTATTAGGCGGGGGAACGATGTTGAATTCTGGTCGTATCGGGTTTCGGTCATATTTTGCTGAATTACATATGTTACAATCACCGATATATTTACTGATGGTATCACGCATTTTCGGCCAAAAATACCGCTGCGATAAAGACATAAATGTTTCGTTAATACCACGATGGTTGGTTTTGCCTTCATGGTACTTTTGTATTATTGAAATTTGATCTTGGTGTTCAGTAACATTTTGTAATTCTTGTTTTACTACATATAAATTCATAGCAGAACTAGTAAAAACGCGCTGTAAAATCGGAATAATACTGAATACTTTTTGAAAAGGGGTCACTAAAATTCCTGTCCGGGTTTTGGGGTCTACATGGTTTTTTACTACGTCTATAATACTCTGTTCTAAATTTTCTTCAAAGATATCTACCCGTGTTCTTGTATAGGTTTCGAAAGGTTTCGTGGTGATAGGTTTAGTTCGCGGTTGGTGATTGATTATATTTATAACTAACTGTTTTTTGAATTTATTCAGAGGGTCTTCAGTGATAGGAACTTCTAACACTGGATTTTCGGCACTAGAGTGAACTGTTAAAGTAGATGAAGAACTTCTGATAGGATTTTCCGAATTAGCGGTTAGGGTACGTGATGAAACTGAAGATGTTTTGGAATGATTGACTATCAAAGACATTTGCTCATTGTGTAATTCGATGCGAGAAAGGGCATCGGCGTTAATGTTGGATTTACCTTTTTTATAAACTATAGTGTACTTGTATTCTGCTAACTTTAACGCCCATCGAGTTAGACGAGAATTGGGTTCTTTCATGTTCTTAAGCCATTGTAGAGGTCTGTGATCGGTGACAATTTTGAATTGACGACCAAACAAATATGGCCGGAAGTATTTGGTCGCCCAAACTACAGCAAGCAGCTCTTTCTCTATCGTTGAATAATTAATTTCGCTATCATTCAGGGTTCTGGACGCGTAGGCTATGGGGCGGTCTGAACCTATTGGTCCTTGCGACAGGATCGCTCCAAGCGCATAATTAGACGCATCGGTGGTAAGAATAAACTCTTTACTAAAATCTGGGTAGACTAAGATGGGATCATTTGTTAAAAGTGTCTTACAGTACTCAAAGCATTTTATGTAATCTGAATTTAACTGAATTTTTGCGCCTTTTTTCAAACATGAGGTTAGAGGTTTGGTTATCCTTGCAAAATCCGGTATAAAACGTCGATAATAGCCTAACAGTCCGAGAAAACCTTTGATTTGTTTCGTAGTTTTTGGGATGGGATAGTTCATTATTGCAGCAATCTTATCTGGATTTGGTTTAACTCCGTTCGGGGTAATAACGTGGCCCAAATAAGGTGTTTCATGTTTTAAAAACTCTGTTTTATCCATCTGAATTTTGAAATTTGTTTCGCGGAGTCTCTGAAAAATCTTTTTTAAATTTACCATGTGCTCCTGAAGGGAAGTTGAAAAAACTAAAATGTCGTCCAAATATACGATACAACAGGTGTTTAGAAGGTCGCGTAAAATATTATCCATCACCCTTTGAAAAGTTGATGGCCCGTTTTTTAACCCTTGTCCTAAGCGAACAAATTCAAATTTTCCTCGTTCAACAGTGAATCCAGTTTTATGAATATGTTCGGGGTCCATTTCTATTTGATAAAAACCACTTGCCAGATCGAGAGTACTGAAATATTGACATTTTCCTAATTTATCTAGAATATCTACGATGTTAGGAATCGGATATTTGTCATCAATGGTTTTCTCGTTCAATTTGCGAAAATCGACGACTAAGCGCCATTTTATTTTCCCGGAAGCATCAGGTTTCTTTGGAACTATCCAAATTGGGGCGCTCCAGGCTGAGGTTGAAGGCCTAATAATCCCTTGCTGTAACATATCTTGTATTTGTCTTTGAATCTCATCTCTATGAACATGCGGATATCTATAGGTTTTGCTATGAACAGGGATCTCATCGGTCGTGTGAATTTTGTGTTTAATTTGGTTGGTGAATGATAACTTGTCACCTTCCAAATAAAAGATATCTGAATATTCTCTACATAGGTTCTTCAAATTACAAGCTTCCTCCTCATTTAAGTGCTGAGTGCGCAAACGCGATAATACCTCACGAGCACGATCATTCTCTTGAATTAAATGCGTAGTTTCTTCATTAAAAACATGCGCTACTATAGGTTCTGGTAGGTAAAATATGATGTCATTGTGAGTGGAATTTGACACTTCCAGATAGGCATTACCGTCAATGGAAAATGAAATACATTCGTTAACATTGCATCCACAAATTGACTGTTCCTCGATGTAAACTTCACCGTTAGGTATTGTTGTCGGAAGTTTTACGATTTTTGATGACTGAGCCGGTATAATTTCCTCATATAAGTTCTGAGCTCCAGTATGATAGATGTGAATTTTGTTTTCAGCAAATGGAGTGTAAAGCACTTTTTTCTCTAAGTCAATTTTTGATTTCCATTTGTCTAATAGTTCGAAACCGAGAAGTCCATCAAAAAAATCGTGAAACTTATACAAAAAGAACTTTATATGGCTCTGATTGCGAAATTCTTCAAAACAAGGAATGTTAATTGAGTAATAATTTATTGTCGACGCATGGATATTTGTCACGATAAACGGATCATAGTCGCATTGTAACGTCGGAAAGTATTCAGTTACAATTTCTGGATTAAGAAAGGACTGGTTTGCGCCGGTATCTATCAGTAACTTTAGGGGTGGGTCACTAATTTGAATGTAAGGCAGTTGCCGCTTATTATATATATTATTTATTTCTAATCTGGGATATTGTCCTTCGAAGTAGGAGAAAAATTTGTTTCAGGATATACATTGGCTTGCATATCAGTGGAGAAAATTTGATTAGCCATATGGTCATAGTTCATGTGACCTGAATAGCCTTGTTGGAATTCATATTCATTCGAGTGGGGAGCAAATATTTCTGGTTCAGAATTTTCGGTCATGTATGGGGTGAGTGCATCATAGGCAAATACACTAGGGTGATATGAGTGCGAATAAGGGTCAAAATCGTAAGATTCATTGAAGTGCATTTGTAATCTATTGTTTGGGAATGCATTACCATGCATTTGTGAATCGCGTCGAGTTGGGGGCAACGTGCGTGCCACAGGGTGACTAATACCACTCATAGGTTGTGGGGCGGGGTACCGATTAAAGTTTTGGTGAAAATTCTGTGGTTTGGGTGGGATTCTAAATCCTGTAGACATATTAGATCTGGGGAGGGCTTTAAATATTTGCTGGGTTCGTGATGGGCCAGCTTGACCTGGATTTTGAAAATTCTGAGGCCTTGGGATATTTTGAGCAATGTGCCCATACATAGGCTGATGGCCTGCCTGCCCTGCATTAGGTCTAAAGGACGTATTTTGCGGAAATGCAACATTAGGTAAATATGAAGCATGGTTAGGTGGCGTGAGCGGTGTCATGTTTCTATTGAGGACAGACTTAGTTTTATTTTGTAAGTACATTACGTTCAATTCCTCCTGAGCGAATTTTAAAGCGTCCTCTAGGGAAGAGGGTCGCATGCACCTGATTCTCGATCCGAGAGGTTCATTTAAGCCTCGTAGGTATGATTGGAGAGCAAGTTTTCGGTACAAAGATCTTTTAGCCTCAACAGTAGTACTGACAGAGTCATGCAACTGCACGTATGTCATGACTGTACTTAAGAGATTTTGAACTCTCTCGTAAAAGGCTTGTGGTGAGTCTGAGCCTTGCGTTAGCATAGAGAGATCCGTGTAAAGTGCTGACTCATCTCGCTGGTCGCTAAAATTATTTTTCAAAGCATTTCTGATGTTTTCCCAAGAAGTTGGAATGCCATTAGTGTTTAAAATTCGCGCCGCGGGTCCGGTAATTTTATTTAAAATACCATTAATTAAAGATAAATTTGTTACTTCGTGTCCAGGTGCAGGATTCATATATGACGTAACTAATTTATCGCAAATATTGATAAATCTAATAAGTATGTACGGGTTTCCATCGAATTCGGGCACATTGCGGAGTGCTTTATGGATGGTATCAAGATCAACTGCCATATTTAATTCTATATCTTCTAAAATAGGGTCTAAATTTCTATGCTCGTCCCGTTGAGCAAAACGACGAAATTGTCTTTCATCAAGGGAAATATCCCTTGCCCGTGATGACCTCGGGTGAAAAATTTTGGAAAAAATTACAGACTACCTGACTATTACTTTAAGTACTTAAAATACATATAATTACTTAATTAGATAAAGATAGGTAAAGAAAAAAATATATTATACAATTTAAGGAATAAGAAAAGGAATGGCAACCAATAGGGTATGGTACTCACATAAATTTCTGCATACTCCTTGTCGATTCAGGAACCTGATTCTATCAATGTTCGGATAGGGATCCACTTTCACCTCCGGGTAGCCGCTTCCGTTCCGTGTGGATTCGTAGGTTTTTGTAGAGCTCGTACAATCCGAAGAGCACGATGATGGTAAAGTCTCTACAACTCCAAGTCTGCGCCAAAAATGGGACTTGGCTACAGTGGAGGTGAAATGAGACAAGTGCAGAATTTCTATTCCAATATTGTATTCGAAAGTTCTTCAAAAGTTTCCTTATGTCTAGATGTCTACAGCTAACGAGAATTTTGTACGCGTCCGATGCTAGGTACGCCGGGTCGAAAAGTGCCAATTAAAAAGTAATAAAATTATGAACTAATTCCGAGTCACGTTGTATGCAACGGGCGACACATGCATAGGCTCGCATAGCCTTGCCGGTGCGTTGACCTGATGGTTTAGGTGTAAGGGTGTGCGATCCACGTAACAAGTTTATAAACAGGGACACGAATATATCACAAGTGTCCAAACCTGCGTCCTCGCAGATGAGATCCCAGTTGTTCCCATCAATCACGCGTCAAGATATAAAACAAGAGTAGACGTCATAGGGAGGTGATAGCGATCAGAAATTCACTGACTTCGCAATGTTCATACCGTCAAGAACAGATTACGGGTTGAAAATTATATAAAACAATGGTTTTTACCATGAGACCTAAATACGATTTTTTTTACACAAAATTGGAGACTTAAAATTATTTTAGCTTTGTTTTTTCAATAATATAACATAACTGACTGGCCTGAAGCATAGACTTGCCTCGGTCCTTCTGCTTCGACGATATTTCAGCACTTTAGAGTATTTTTAATTATATTCCAAATATTCTACTTAATATTGTTTATGTTTATACGCACGTATGTATAGAGAGGACATCGTGTTGCAAGCAAATTTTCCCTATCGCCCCGAAATAACGTCACGTTATGAGCTGCCAATCATAAGGTTGGCAACACTGTCACTCCCCTCGGTTCTTCCGCTTCCTTCGCTGCGGTTTCTGATCTGTGGTGGCGATATTTCACGCGTCCCGCTTTATAATCATCACCCAGGGTATCGTGAGGGTGTTTCGTGGGGTGCGGTAGTATTAACCGTTTTGATGTTTGTAATGAGTTGATGAGTTTTGTGATTTGAAAAATGAACACTTAAATCAACGTCGATAAAATGAGAAGCGATTTTTAAAAAAAACTTTTCCGAATACCCGTCGGAGACCTTTCCAAATACCTATCGCAAATTATTCCTAGAAAAATTTACAGAGAATTTCTATGAAGTGGTATCACAAAATTATAATTTCAGGTACTTATTAACTATTTACTTCATGGAACAAATACATGTCATTAGAGAAGTTCAAGACAATATATGTTTAGGACTACAATTTCTATTATGCAAAGTGAAATAGCAAACTGCATAACAGTTGTATAACGCAAAGTAAAAGAGACTAAATTATCTATTCCTAGACCATTACATAATATTTTTGGTAAAACATTGTATGAGGCCGAATAATTTAAACATAAATTTCACTGCTTCCCACAGATTGGACAAATATAAAATGATGTATGTTTTCCGTACTCATAAATCATTCGTTGGGGCTTTATTTTTTGTATGGTTTACAGAATTTACACATACTGAAAGTTTATTTATTGTTATTTAAATTTAAACTGTAATATTTATTCATCATTATTTTGAATGTTTCACATTAATTCGCTTAAATTTCGAGTGAATGATGCAGGAAAATGCGAAAACTGCAAATTTATGAAAACTATTAAAATATTCAGATTACAGCAGGGTTTCTAGTATGATAAACAAAATCTGACATATTCATACAAAATCGAACTGAAACTATCTGAAACTTTCTCTAAATACTTTCAACTCCTCTAAAAACGATAATCTTTCAAAAATCTTATGGGTACGGTTGCTGGGCAGGGCTTTACTTGAAAATGATGAGACTATTTCAAGAAATTACATATGGATGGGTTTTCATGAAATTTAGGTATTTATTGCAGTTGATGAATTGTGCAAATATACAAAATTTCTTAAAAATTTATTAATAATTTCTTTAAATAACCTCATCCGTTTTGAGCGGGCCTACCCAGATATCTCCTTCGCTGACTGTAGCTACATGTATTTACTGACGCTAGACCCTCATGCATGACTAACATAACCTAACCAAAACGTTTCCGACATTGTCAAGTGAATAGAGTTATGCCTGTAATGCATGAGAACTGAGGACAGGAGAGCTGGAAATGCTGGAATGTGGCTGCAGCAGTGAGGACAGGAGAGCTGGAAATGCTGGAATGTGGCTGCAGCAGTATTACTTGCTGTCGACAGGCATGCACCGAATTTGTTCTGGTGATTACTTAATTTTCGCCAGTGGGGCCAGTGGAAGCCACAAAAAGAGGAGGGTTTTTCAAGAGACTAAATCTGTATGTTTTGCGCTGCAGCAGCGTTAGTTTTTGCAAATGTCTAAATTTATAATTTATCGGATATTTTTAACAAGTTGTATGCTTATTGTGCCTGTCGTATTAAAAACCGATGTTTTACTACAGGGATAGTGGGAGCCAGCAAAATTACTGGCACATTCATGGTGTGATATAGCAAATATCACGCGATCACGTTATTGAGATAAGGTCCCTCTCCCCTGATAACTTACATAGAATCACGTAGAGTGTCGTGGATTGACGCACTCATAGGTTACTATATAAGGTATAGATTTTAGTAATAAAGAGAGTTCAGTTGAGTTCAGTATACGGAGTCCACAAGAGTTTCACTTACTACAACTCCCTCTCGCCCGTGTCTGCCAAGTTACTTCATGGCGACCGTGGCTGTATTATCTGCAACTTCGTGCTAAGACGTGCGGCGTTGACGTCACCGAGTCGACTGAGCTTTACGAGTGCTGCCTTTTGGGAAGATGGCACCGAGCCGAGGGTAGTTTTGGGGCTACCTTGCCAGCAGTCATGATCAATCACCACCCTAAGAAATCGCTGGAAACTGCCGGTCGACGGGATGGCGCGTTGCCTTCGACTAAGAGAGAAGATGGGCTACAACGTCAACCAACGAGTGCTGCGAGCAAGATGCGTCGAAAATTGGACGAGACGGGCGCGGGACGCAGCAGGGAGTTCGAGTCCCAATTGGCTGGGAAGAGGCGTTTGGAAAATCCATGAAGATCGGACGTTCGTAGTATTATTTTGCTAAGATATATATAGTTTTTTTTTTTTTTTACAGCGGGTTTAAATACTAAGTAACTTAAAATAATTAATTATGTGTTAAGTATTATTTACATTGTTTAAGGATAGTGATTTAAAATTTAGTAAGGATGTTTTTAATTTTATCTTTAAGTTAAAACAAGTAGCATTTGTTTACAAGTAATTATTACATCACAATCTTGACATTGAATTTACTTTTGCATACTTAAGCGATTTAGAACATTGTGGAATGTGTCTAGTAGACGATTGACATAGTTAATTGACTAGTATGCGCCATCAGCATTTTTTCTGTTTTTGTATTAATCATTGCTTGGTTTATAAGGTTTTGTTTCTTTCAAAGGGTTTGTTATTTATTGAGATAGGAGAAATGAGATTGAACACTATATTGTAAAGTAAACTTTGTAGTAGTTCTAACGCGTTCTATAAAATGGCGTATGGAATATACCGGATTTGGAAAGGAAGTTAGTAAGGAGAATAGAAATTCGCTCTTAGGTTTTGAGCAGCCTCAAGTAGTGGATTATATAATATGTACGTACAAATATTTGAAGAAAAATGGTGTCAGATAATAATGAATTCAAGAGATATAATTATTTGTGACTCTACATTTTGCATAAGTCAGGACTCTCTACTAACGGAGGTGCGCCGAGACGCAACGATAGGGGAGCTGATAAAATTATGTAAAATCAATAGAGTTAGTATAATAAAATGAGCTCAATGAAAATTGAATGAAAATTTTGAAAAATGAAGCTTCAAATAATGACTTGTTCCTCGATTATGACTTGTTTCCTTGATTTTGACACTTAGTTTAATAGTAATTTGTGATATAATAATATTATTTAGGTTATTTTTATTCATTATAGCAGTTAGAACTTAAATATATTTAACAAAGTGTAGGTAAATATCATTAGTATGTAAGCCATAATATTAATGGAATAAAAATGTGTTTACTAATTATGAATATTAAGGTTATATGTAATTTAATTTTAGAAAAAACTTTACTTATTATCTTGTTCTATATTTTTATGTTATACTATTGTAAGTAATTTTGTAATTTTAAGTTAATTTTTATTTTAAAGAAGTTTTTAGCTAGGATGTTCTTTTCAGGGGAGGGAAGCCTATCCTTTTCAGGGGAGGTGTGATATAGCAAATATCACGCGATCACGTTATTGAGATAAGGTCCCTCTCCCCTGATAACTTACATAGAATCACGTAGAGTGTCGTGGATTGACGCACTCATAGGTTACTATATAAGGTATAGATTTTAGTAATAAAGAGAGTTCAGTTGAGTTCAGTATACGGAGTCCACAAGAGTTTCACT
Organism: Scrobipalpa atriplicella; assembly: GCA_029255725.1. Classification (NCBI taxonomy): domain Eukaryota; kingdom Metazoa; phylum Arthropoda; class Insecta; order Lepidoptera; family Gelechiidae; genus Scrobipalpa; species Scrobipalpa atriplicella. The sequence continues at coordinate 12,170 of JARACY010001894.1, forward strand.
TACTACAACTCCCTCTCGCCCGTGTCTGCCAAGTTACTTCAATGGATAATCTGTTGTCCTCATGCAGTAGCCAACAGTCATTGCTTTCCTGGTCTCAAAAAAGGCGACCGATACGCGTGTATAAGTAAGTAATACCCGCTAGCGAAATAAATCTACAATCGGGCTTTGGTTTTAAAAAAAACTGTTTAGCTCCTCCGCTCGCCTCATAATCTTGGTCCACAGTGAAATTTCATTCCAGAACAGTTCCCAGCATACCTCCATACCTCCCTCAGACAAAAGCGACAATATTCCTAGATTTGCGCACCTTTGAACTAAGAACACCTTTGTGTTGGCATATTTGCCATTGTAACGAGAATTCAAGGTCGAAGTTACTCGCTTCTAGGAAAATTTTGCTTTAATATGCTTGATATTTAATGAAAACCATGTGTAAGGGATAATTTCTCGAATATTTTAAGGCTCAGTCCAGGTAAGGGAGGGTCAAAATTATTTTTCATTTCCCAAGAGTATTTCTTGATGAGAAATGTTAAGTTACATTAGTAGAACGTTCTTTGCTATCTTTACATCCATTATCATGCAAATTATTCTTTTCTGCAAATTGAAATTACCAGTAATTATTGACCCATTAACCTACCAATAAAAATGTTTAAACTTCTAACTCAAGTAGGCCATAACATAATTTAGGCCCGTATTTATAATAAGCTCTCAAGAGTGACAGCGAGTTTGAGTCCGTATCAGAAATGTCATTACAGTACAAAATGAACTGTCAAATCCATACTTAACATTGCTCTCAATCTTGAGATCGCTTTATAAATACGAGCTTTAGTCTGTTGTAAAGGTGATTTGGGGTGGTAAAGCGTAGGTATTATGTAGCTCCTGGAAAGCACGCTCGATTGAGCCGGCTGTTTAAACAACTATGTAAACAAATTTACTATGTTCATAAACGGGGAATTCGGCCAGTAAATTTTTGGGCGCTTTTCCACAACCATTCCGGTTCATTCGATTTACAGATTTTTATTTGTGCTTTTGATAATTTCTGTGGTACACCTAGGACAATTTATTCGATCCATCACTGCCTATTAGTACCCGTATGAAGTGATTTTATTAATCTATCCAACTTTTGAACGTTTTTAAGGCCCATATTCATAATTAGCTCTCAAGAGTGACAGCGAGTTTGAGTTTGTATCAGAAATGTCACTTCAGTACAAAACGATCTGTAAAATCCATACTTAATATTGCTCTAAATCTTGAGATCGCTTTATAAATACGACCCTTAGATAATTGCACGATTTAGATCGGGTCGTTAATTTGTTTAATTTGTCTGGCATAATTTTATGATACTAGAAACACCTACAATCATAGGTATTGTATATCTTTCACGTCACTGACGGCTAAAAATTACATGGGTCCACTTTTACCAATATGCTGTCCAACTTTTTGATGTGATGCCGACTTCCGTCCGGCATCCGATAACGGTTTAAGATACAGTGGAGAAACGCTCCTACCCTACGCTTCTACAAAATGTTTTAGTTGTGCAAACTCTATCTAAGCTATTTTGATAAGTTTATTGAGTGTACCTAACACCTATCGATGTAGTTTGAAACGTAATGAAGAGGCTCAGCAAACTTCGCTAAGGTATTTATTGCAAATTTTCCTACTACTTTAGAATACCTACTTCACAGCCGGTTAGCAACAACAAATGAGATCATGGATTATTTGTAGTTAGTTGTTAATTTTTTATATATAGAATAGGTTTCATACAGACGAATGGCACTTGCTAACGGCTGGTACCACTGTAGCCGTCGCAATTTATCGGTGGTAGCCATCAACGAGTCGACGGCAGCCGTCGCGGGTCTTCTGCGCTGCGGCAGCACAATTTGTCGACTTTTATAATGGTCTTACCATTTGATCAATGTACTTAAATCAGCCATTCTGATTATTAAGTTTGAACCGAGTGGATCCGCTTTGGCGAAAACCCACATGAAAGTATTTGTTGATTTTCATTTCATTAGTCAACAGCACAGATTTTCCAGGAAACTACTTAGTGCTTTCGAATAAAGTAGAGACTCCTTATACAGGAGCAATCATCCACCAGACCTGATTGAAGTTTGATTTAAAAACGGCGAGAAGAGCTCTGAAAAAATATGACGCCAATCGTGGAACTGCAGATGGTCTGGTGAACGATTTTTGAAAATCATTGGGGCCATTTGGATGCGCACAAAATCACTAAATCTTGACTAAACCCGTCATCTGTTATTTTCTATCATGAGAGTACAGAAAAAGGGATGTAAATTAATTTATTTTTCATATTTTTTTAAATTTTACCTCTAACCTAATCTTTTCCTAACTACTTTGACAAAGTTGTTCAAATCACAGGTTTAAATGGATGACCTCCTTCTGTGTAGTTACATCCTTGAATAGATATATCAATGCTTACTTTGCAGATATTGTGATATACCAAAATGGCTTCCCTCCGAGTGGTCCCGTTGATTTGAATTGCAATCGGGCGAAATGAGTCGTGCGGAAATCAGGGCCGGATTTCCGTGAGATCTCAGAAAAGATAGATGGTAGATATAGTTTTTAATATAAGTATGTCCTGTTTTGCACAGGGCTGTGTACCGACTGCTGTCGGGTACGCTGATTGAAAATAGTGTCGTAGGCTCGTATTTATAAAGCGATCTCAAGATTGGGAGCAATATTAAGTATGGATTTGACAGATCGTTTTGTACTGAAATGACATTTCTGATACAAACTCATACTCGCTGTCACTCTCGAGAGCTGATTATAAATACGGGCCTAAATATTAAAAAGTTGCGTAACAAGTTGCGTACCTACTAGTTTTTGTTATTTTTAAAACATGAGTTTTTTTTTTAAATATCCTCCCCAAAAACAAATTTTGTATTTCCTATACAAAATTACCACTTCGGACAGATAATTTGTATATAAGCAAGTCAAACTTTTTGTTAGGCGGAAGCCACGTCTTTTTCGCATGCGCGAATTTTCTTGCGTCAAAACTGGCGGCGCGTCTTGCGAAAAAAACAAACGTATGGGAATGTATGGGAGAGGCCACGTCTTTCGGAGAGAGGCCACGTGTTTCGGCGACCGGCGGTGAAAATTGCGAATGTCAAAAAAATCGCCCGTGCGTCTGCCAAACATCTGCCAAATCAGTACGGTTTTAGGGCTGCCACTTGAATAATTTTAGTTTTTTTTTATCTCGTCACGGAAAACGGTCGATTTTTTACTAACTTAATAATAGTTAGTAGATATGTTACGCACAATCCCCGAAAGCGCTCATTGGCCGGAAAAAAAGGATCATTTCGCGGATTGGCAAATGCAAAGCGCACAATCCCCGAAATGTCCTTTTATTTCGGCCATTGAGCGTTCTAAAACGATCATTGATGATCATTCCGCGGACTGGCAAACACGAAACAGCCAATTGCCGAATTCGGGGTTTGGCAGGTATGTAAAACGACCAATCCGCGGAGTGGTATTGACAAAATGCCAGACCCCGAACTACATTTAAAAAAAACGATGTCATGGGTCGTCGGGTCAACATGGGTCATGTCTGCGGAGATGAGTTGTCAGTGCGAGGTTAAGTTATCAGTGCGGGATGAGTTATCAGAACGAGGATGAGTTGTCAGTGTGGGATAAATTGTCAGCGCGGGATGAGTTGTCAGTAGGGAATGACAACTCACCCCGCACCGCACTGATAACTCTTCCCCGCACTGACAACTCATCTCCGCCGACACGATCCATGTTGACCCGACGACCCATGACAGCGTTTTTTTTATTTAGTTCGGTATCTGGCATTTCTTCTATGCCATTTCGCGGTGTGGTTGAATCAAAAACTGCTCACTTCGCGGGCTGGCATTTCATCAGTACCACTCCGCGGATTGGTCGTTTTACATACCTGCCAAACCCCGAATTCGGCAATTGGCTTTTTCGTGTTTGCCAGTCCGCGAATGGTTGCTTCAAAACGTCTGTTGTAAGATTTTTCTCTATAGAGCAATGGTGGCAATTCGTGGTTAACTAATAATTCCAAACCTGTCACTTTCTATCATGAGGGAAGAGTATGGGATGGCAATAATTTTAGTTGAGATTTAGTTAAGTCGTGATGGTTACGAATCGGGCCCATTGTCTGTATCAGGTTCTTTGTTTACTTTTATTAGGATGTTATATTGCACACAAGTGCAATAATAAATGATTAAATGTATAAATTTTTAATCCGACTTTTGCACCGTGATACTCAGAATAAAACCTCCTTGTTTTTTTCAAAACTGGGCAGTTCTCCTGATTGACGGAAATTTTTGTCAATGTTCCGCGATAAAAACATTACATTAGAATAATTTGACAGCTACAAGCTTTTTAATGTGAATAGTAGGTATAAAATAGTAAAGCTTTTTGTATGTGGGTCACTTATTTTTAAATGTTTAAGTTTTTATGTTATAAATAGTTAAAAATTTCCGTCATATAATTTCAGTTGAACTACTACGCTGTGATAAGATTGCAAAATATTTGCACCTGGCAGCCCTAACATGTTTTGACCATGAGTCCGTGCCAAATAACTTTGCGCGTGAAGAAAAATGGAACTAATTTTTCCAGTCTCCAAAGTGTCATGTTCTAAAGACACTAGCGCCATAAATAACCGCAAAGTTATCTGGCACGGACATGGACAATATGTTAACAGGACTGAGCTCCGGCAACAAGAAAATGTGCCGTGCGAGATAGCTAGATGTGAACTCTCTGTCCCTTTTGAATAAAGGAGACCGTTCCAAAAGTTCCAAAACCGTATACCGGGGTAATATCCTATGGTGCACTGCACTTATTACCGTAATTCTGCTAGCAGTGGACCACCAATCAGACGTCAGCAAAACAGCAGTAACAAAAAATTTTATTTGAAGACTTTCGCGCTTTGCACACATATTTTGCAAGCATGAATTGCTACCAATGTTGAACTTGAGTTATCGCCTAAATTAAAAAATAATACTGAAACTCTCGAATTCCTTAGCTGGTTTTTTAAAGTCTATACCTACCCAGGAGGAGATGCGGCTGGCACATTCAATGTTTGTTTGTTTGTTTAAAACCGTATACTGGGGTAATATCGTATGATGCACTGCACTTATTATCGTTATTAGGTAATTAAAATTTATTTTTATGGTATATTTCAAATTCTGCTAACGGTGTGTTATTGCATGCAAGTCCGCTTTCGTGATTGACATTCAAGTCCAAAAATAAACGAATTTTGATTTGAAGTTGCTCAAGCTTATTTAAAAGCTCATCTGCGGCGATATATAGCGGGAGTCGGCGTTATCTAAAATAGAAAAGAGTAAAGTTTAAGAAAGAGATAGTAGAAAGATTGATAATCAAAAATGTTGACTAAACAATATTTTGTTTTATTTGTTACTGATCCTTAGCCATACGGTTACGGAACAGTCTCCCCTAGTTGCATTTATTTATTTTTATGTATGATAGTTGCTTTTAATTATGTTTTTTACTTATGAAATGAACGATTACAAAGGGACAAAGAAATCACGTATTTACGAGTTCTATCTCACTCGACTCGTTTTTTATATGATAGCTCTGGCAGACCATATTCAATATTAAATACAAGTTCATAGGGCGTTACCTACACCCTATGAACCTGTATTAGAATGTCAATTTTTTATACCTAGTGCTCAGTCCTGTTACTAGCAATAAGTCCATGGTTTTGACATGGCATATATTAGACATATATTGACATTACGTGACATGTTTACATAAATTCGCGCATTTGGTCGCGGCTTCTTAGTACAGGAGTCAACCTAGCGATAAATGATGACCATCAAAACAGATGAAACGTATGCATGGAGTGTGGCAAACCTTAATGAAAACTTATCAAACGTCTACCAATCGAAATATAATCGAAATAAAAAAGTATACAGTTCGTAAATAATGTCTCCTTCATTTTGTATGTGTTCCAATTATGTACATCAAAAAGTTAAATTGGTAATCTACTGGATTACAAACAATAAATAGGTATTGTTTTGCTATACAGGCATCATTAATTCAAAATGGTATCATTTATTTAATATTATCAAAACTTTAGACAAGTGTATCGGCATCATGCTCTTGGTCTATATTGGTCATGGCCTGTCAATTTAGACGCCGCCGCAGAAACAGACGCCAAAACAGACGCAAAAGTTGCCGCAAAATCAGACGCGCAAAGACGTGGCTTCCCTGTTATGTAAAAACTTCAATCGTTTGCGGTGGCACTATTTTGCGGCCTACTGTACATCGACGAAGATTAAATTATATCATAGACCTAGCTCTTTACCCCAATATAAATATGTTTTTTCCATTGGAACGCTCGGTCTGCGGTTAAAATTTTTGATTTGTTATCAAAAAACACATAAAAATGCAATGACTCTTATACTAGCTTTCATCAGTAATCTGGATGAGGTGCTGCTGGAACATTCTATGCTTTTTGTCGCTCCCAGTCCAGCCAGCATGGATTGTAGATTTATGAAACGTCCACATAGGATTTGTGAAACATCTACAAGGGAATACCTTAAGCACAAGTAAAACCTTCGAGATAAGGAGCTGAATCACCCTGAAGGCGTGTTAGATGTATCACACGCTATCTCATCAGGATACGAAGGTACCGGCAAACATCTTGAGGCAGCATCAGCTTGTGTGCATACGGCCTTTCACAACGCATACTTTATTCATGCGTATGGCTGGAGAATGGGGAGGTAAGGGTGGGTGCACACGGACCGACTGACGCGACTACAGCATCCGACATAAAACTATAAAACAAATATAAATGTATCCTATTGCAAAGCTTTTAAAATATAAGAATAGATCCATCCTACATCCTACCAAGGAGTAGATCAGTAATCTTTTTACCCGGCTGCGCACCGTAAAAACGGGTAATGTGTATATCAGCCTATGTATACGTATGTAAATGACCAAACGCGTCGGCCAATTTTAATAATTCTTGCGACAATCGACTCACTGAAGCCCATCTAAGGACATCATTTTGATCAAAATTAATTATGGCGGCATTCAGACGCCATAATTGTAAAAATAAAAATAAAAAATACACGGGAAAATAGCTCATTTAATCACAGGAAATCTCATTTAGTTGCGGGAGAAAGCGGGAATCTGAAACCGACAAGAAGATACACTTTGCTCAATGGCGACATTTTATCGCACTGTGTGCTATCAGCCTAACCTCCAACATGGATATACGATAGTCGTTACGCCACCGTCGTATCCCTAAGGTATCTGTTTACTATTATTTATGTCTCGGTAAATTCTGAAATATCCATGTCGCCGTGCAAGTGGGGTAGTAGGTCAATTTATTTATTTTTAAAATATGAGACATATTCTGTTACTGGTTCTCTTGGGATATACCTGGTGGAAGTTTTTTTTTTACTTGGGTGTTAATGGGTTTAAGTGCCTCCGTGGTCTAGCGGTCTGAGCCATGGGCTCACGACCCGGAGGTCCCGGGTTCGATTCCCGGCGGGGGACAATGACTTTGTGTTGTTGTTTCTAGTTTTGTTAGGGCATTGCAGGCAGATCACCTGATTGTCCGAAAAGTAAGTTGATCCATGCTGTCGGATGGGCATGTAAATAGTCGGTCCTGCGCCTTATTTCTCTCTGGTCGTGTCAGTCAATCTGTCCCATCAGAATAAGAGATTGAAGGAATAGAGAGTGCACCTGTGTGTAGCGCGACCACTTGGGCACTAAAAACTAGTCCTGCGCAGTTGGCCTATCTCTGGGAGATTGGCCGCCATCACCGAAAATCGGTGGGAGGGCTATTATTATTATTATAATGGGTATGCTCTTGACTCTAGACACAACTACACCAGGTCAGGGATGACCGTGACAGAGTCGACGATGGAGCGAGCACACCCAGAAGACGCAGGGCACTGGTAGTCTCACGCACCGACGGAACACAGCAAGCTGAAGTATTTGTGTCTTACTTTGCTATGATGATACAGAGCTTGATCTTGATCATTACTTTCATGTTGGATTTGGTTCGATTAAACATAGAATGTGCCAGCTGGTTCTCTCCTTTCATACCAATATAGACGGCTGAGTGTTTCAAACTTTTAATTTAGTCTGTAACGCATTCGTTTCTTAATGTTTTGGAAAAGTACCATTTATCTTGTATGAAGTCTGCTTTTCTATAAATACTTAAAACTTTAACGAAGAAACACTCTGTATTTTAGATAGTTGATTTAGTTATCTCTCAAATGTATCATTTCTGAGTCATTATTACTTAGCGCTATCACAGTATAAGCATAGAGCCAGTAAGAAAAGTCGAGCTAATCGATCCCACCCAGCCCATATAAGCGGTGATAGGTGGGCCGCCATGTCTACAAACAATGACCATCCTCTCACCGGAGTTTTGCTATCAGCAAAAGGCTGTTCAGTCATATTGTGCGGTCATGTCGGTCCCTATTAGGCTTCCTTACCATCATTTGAGATCACGTTTCTATTATGAGCTCTCCTCTATTTGTCTGCTAGCAAAACAAAATGTTAAAAGTAAAATATACCGCAAATAATTTAATCTCGCATTATAATAGCAACTAATGGTATAGACCTAATTTTAAGGTGGGTAAAGTGTAAGGTAAGTAATGGGTCGCTTGTATGAAGACGATCTACTGATCTTTACTTCTACTGTGGCGCTATTATTATTTTAGTCGGAATGCGTGCCCTTCCCAATAGGTTGAAAAGGAGTAATTATACATACATTTAATTTTGTATGGAATTATGATTTCGGTGTTTCGAATCATTCCTTTTTGGAGGCGGGGTTATGACATCAATCATGATCTTTTAACCGACTGTGTAAAGTATGTGCAGTGCAGTCATGGTAAGAAAGATTGACAGAGAGTGATAAAAACATGAAATGTACCAGCTGTTTCTCTTCCCGAGTAGGTAGGTAGGTATAAGTCAGGAAAGAGTTTTTTTTTTTGTGATTTCAATCCCTAACCAGAGCAGTACCTATAGTGCGTTGTCTTTGATGCTCTTTCTTCCCCGCAAGAGATAAAGGCGTCGTTTTATTGGACGTTTTTAAGTCGTCAACCAATCGACAACGTATGTATCCTTTGGATAGTAACTGAATCAGTTAGAAAGGCTCGTATTTATAAATCGATCTCAAGATTGAGAGCAATATTAAGTATGGATTTGACAGGTTGTTTTGTACTGAAATGACATTTCTGATACGAACTTAAACTCGCCGTCACTCTTGAGTGCTGATTATCAATACGGGCCTTAGACCCCTCCCCTCACCTATCTGTTTTCTAAATAAAATATCAGCTATCGTATTTTCAAAAATGAAACATGAATCCAGTTGAGACTATTTCCCGCCTTTCTAGAGCGTTCGTGCACTTATCCATATTAGATTCGTAGCCAAATCGTATCAGGAAAAATTCCAGTATTAAACATTTATGAATGAGTGCGCAAACTGTCATACAATTACAAGGCCAAATCGGATACTAATTGGATACGAATCTTCTATATGAACGCCAACAACGGAGTTGAAGCAGTCGCCGTGACAGAAATCGGCCGGAGGATATATATATAGATGATGGCATAATCTTCCTTATGCAGTGGGCTTTTAGAAAAACCTTGAACAGGCGAAAATGCACTAAAATATCTGCAAGACTGTAAAGTTATGTGTGCAAACGACCGTCATCGCAATGCATGGTACTTGAGTTGCAAAAATCGATTGTCTTTTGTCCATTCTCTATGCTTTTTAAAGTTTCGTCAGGGCTGCCAATGTGCGGATGTATTTATATTTTATGTCCTTTTGTTCGTATCGAGAAGGTATTTTCAAGGCTCAAATAAAAATGAATAAAGACCCAATGTTAGTATCGCTTGATTTTGTGTTCCTGATCGCTGAGTCATATTACTATGGTGACTACAATGTAGTCAAATTAAGTAAATTAAATGCCTTCATGGTCTATAGTGCTCTGAGTCTGAGCTATCGCGACATCATTCTAATTCTAATGGCAGGTTTAGATTGTTCAAGCTGTAAATATAGTGCATAAGTATAAGTACAGATGGTAAGTTGAAACGTGTAAACGGTTCTGCCAGTGGGCTTTCAAGTTCAAATTCAAGTTGCCTTTCATGCCAATATGGACCAACTTACCAACTTGAATGCAAGTGCTCTTATGCACTGTACATACCACCTGTCCTAATGTAAACCGCCCATTAGATAGCGCTGTCACTTTCTTAACTTTGACATAAGAATAAGAATATGATAGCAATTAACACATGTGATTGACATTCCTCATCCGACGTTTATATAACGTAAAATAAGAGAGCTCTATGCTCAGATCAGTTCTTTTAAAACGTTTTACGTCAGATTAGGAATGTCAAAGTCATGTGTTTATTTGCTATCTTGTTCTTATGTCAAAGTTGAGAAAGTGACAGCGCTATTTAAGAATTAAGTAGAATTAAGTCGCGAGAATCGATCACTTGGTAAGAAGGACTCATTTTGACTAACCGGCTACGCAATGTACAATTTGTACTTTAATTTTATAAACTGTCTGTAGTTTCAAAATGGCGGCTCAAAAATCATAAATCATTCGTCATTTTGACATCTGTTGAAAGGCTGCCCTCAATGCATTGCTGCAAAACTTTTTAAAGTTCCGAAGCCCCTTTCTTTACAACTTTTTTTGTGCCACAAGACTTTTTCGGTTCGATTTTTATTAATTACAAAAAAAGTCTGCCGCCTAGCTGTGAATGGTTTGATCGAAAGATTTCATTACGATTCTTTTGTTGGGTGTGAAGATTGTTTATGATTTTCTGCGTTTTTTTAGGCCTTTTGTGAACTGAAGGAAGGATCAAATTGCCGGTTCCCAAAAGCGAAAGGTTTTTGCGAAACAACAATCGCAAGATCTTATACTTCTGATATTTTGGCACATCTTTTTCTGTCGTGTGAGTTGTTAGGTCGAATAATCACAAAATTGACCTTAGTTATGGTTTATGTAACAACCACTGTCTATCGCAGACAATTATCAGACCGAAGAATTGCACACCCCTGAAGCATAGAAACATCATAGTTTTCAGAAAAACAACTGATTTTAGTGACAAGTGATGGTTCAGTCGGTTAGCCTGCATTGTCCTAACCAAAAAGAAAACAATCCTAGGGCTTTAAAAATAACTTTGTGAGTACCTCGTTTATAAATATGTGAGCCATATTGACTCATACTTCTTTGCACTTTAAACGAAAATTCACACAATAAAACTCATGTTATCCACGGCTTTTGTCACCCCATTACAAAAAAAAATAAACTTTATAACTCAGGACATAATTTAAAAAATAATCTGGTAAAACAACAATATAAAAAACACATAAAACAACCAAATAAACAGAATTATTTTTTCCTGAGGTTAACCTCACAGTTACTTTGGCCACCTCAAATTGTATAAACTTTTTAGGGTTCTGTAAGTGTAATCCTGTTGATATTATACATACATACATACCTACATATAATCACGCCTTTATCCCTAATGGGGTAGGCAGAGTGTAAACGACCTACACAAAGGTCGTTCCGCCACGTCTGACAAATTTGAAGGGTTATTCCAGATGGATCTGTATATTGCTATAGTGACAGGTTGTCAGCCCATCGCCTAAATTACAATACTGAAACCCTCATATCCCTTAGCTGATTTTTACAGCATGCCCGGGAGGAGATGCAGCTGGCACATTCTATGTTTTTCTATCACTCCCAGTCCAGCATGGAAGTGAACATACCATTAGCAATTTTTGTACGTGGGACAGTATTGTACCTTTTTTGTTTCTAAAATCATTGAACCGCAGATGGGCAAAGACCTCCCCTTTGAAAAATCGCGCTAGAAAAAAAAATATACCCAAAAAGAAAGATAGTCGGTACATTTTGTTTGTTTTTATTACCGCTCTAAGTTCAGCAATTTCTAGAGGAGAAATTTTTTTTTAAAAAAAGAATTAAATAAGTATGTACGAAGTTTTTCTCCTAATACAAGAAGCGTTTTGGGGTGGGGTGGGATCTACCAGTGGTCCACCCTGGGCAACGGCAATACAGGCTTGCCTGTGAATAAATCAGGCTGAATGATCCCAACAAAGCGGTGGTAGGCTCCGCAAGGGGCCGCCTGGCTCGCGACCACCCTCTCACCGGAGTCCGGCGCCAAACAGCTTGCTGTGTTCCGTCGGTGCGTGAGACTACCAGTGCCTTAACAGGCATCTTCTGGGTTACCTCGCTCCATCGTCGACTCTGTCACGGTCATCGCTGATCTTCGTGTCTAGAATCAAGAGCTAACCCATTCCAAGTAAAAAAAAAGCATAAATACAGAACCTTTTACTTAATAAGTAGCTCAAACTTCACTGGGTTAATTCAATATGGAGAACCCTAGAGCGATGACGTCACGCAGTATCATACGTCTTAATCTAGCGATAATGGCGTTTTTTTTATTATGCCGGGTCGAAAATGGACGCAAGTTATCTAGAAGAAGTTTCTGACTGTTTTATGTGCCGTCCTCATGTTTTTGGGTTAGGCAAGATTGGAGAAAAGGGAGTGAGTATTACCTTGGACGAATAAAACAAAGAGGACTGACAACCTCCCTTATAAACTGCGTACACCGCTACTTAGCAGTGCCATCTATTGACATTAGCAAAATATTGTGTTAACATAATTTATGTATTGTAATTCAGATTTCTTAAACAGCATTATCTCTGTAGTCTCTAAAGTCGTGCATAGATCCCTAACGGGGTAGGCAGAGCATTAAAGCCATCTTCGTCAAATCTGACGCGAAGGGCATTTCAGATGGGTATCAAATTGTCAGTCACTACCTGGTTTCTTCGGTAAATCCGCTCTGGTAAAGCCACTGATGCTCTGCCTAACCCCTTAAGGCGTGATTTTATCGTATTTAAACAAAGGATAGAGTGACTCTTATAAAACACATTTGGTTGCTATAGCAAAGCTTTACGAGCCATGTCCAGCGTGTCCACAAATTTGAGCTGCAGTACATGCTGGGAGGCAAAGCAGATGCAAGTTATAAGCGATAGCGGGCAAACGGAGTGCTCTTTACTGCAGGCTACTAAAATTGTTGATCGAGATCTCTCTTGAAAACCTTGATTTTTGATACTTCTTCACAATTTTTTTTCTGTTTTTTTGTGCTGTCGAGTAACCTGAGATTACTCTAACTCACCCGAGGACTTACTTAACCAGAATGCTATCACGGCATCCGCATTCTGGATAAGTAAGATTTAGCCCGTGTTCTTGCCGACATCGACATCGTGTTAGAGTTTTTAAACCACTCTAATGAAAGACGATGGTTCAATGCTTAAATGTTTTATAGGTAGTAGGCAGCAATTGCTAACATATTTAATCCTAGCTGTTCTATATTCTAAGTACCTACCTACTTTATCTTGCTATACCATAATAGACAGATCTCGTACCTTGTGATTCCTGTAATAAAGATGAAAAAAAGAATCTCACTCATTAAAAAAATTCTGATTGATTTTAAAATATTTTGCATACTAATACCTCTTCTTATCTCATATAGACCCATGAACTAGATGATATACGGGGTGTAAGGGACAGCGTCCCGCAAACTTATAGGGGTTGCCCAGTCAACGATATTGAACAACTACCACCAGGTTTTTTTTTTTCAGGAAATGAAAAAAAAAATTTGCTTTTTCATACAAAATTACCAGTTCGATCAGACAATTTGTATGGAAAAGCAAATTTTTATTTTCATTTCGTGAAAAAAAATCCTGGTGATAGTTGTTCAGTATCGTTGACTGAGCAACCCCTATCAGTTTGCGGGACGCTGTCCCTTACACCCGGTATAAGGTAGCCTACATTTCACAGGTGGAAAATATACATTTAAATCTTCGGCTCCAAAACTTTCGTGCATTTTAATATAACCGCTCGTCGCTTATGCCTTTCACCGCCTCCTCCCTTTCCTAATGCAACCTTGTACAGATAACGAACAAATGAATTGTTCTATTCTCGTCCTGTGTACTGTACCGCTATACATTCCGAGTTTAACTGCCTCTATGGCCCTGTGGTGAGTGCCATGGGCTCTCGCTTCGGCGGTCATGAGTTCGATTCCCGACGGTGGACGTGTCTTGCCTCCTGCGTCTTTGGAAAACCGTCCCAAGGCCATAACCAACTAGGCCACTACGGTTCTCCTCCTGAGCGGTGAAATTGTTGATCTGTTGTTTCTTTAGAGCGTCTTAGAGTGGACACCTGTCTACGGTTGAAATTTTTGATTTGTTGTTTAACATATTTTGGAAATAAAATAGCACTTTAAGTGCAAAAAAAAACACAAATTAAAAAGAGTCAAAATTAGTTAATCACAAACAGGTTACCTTTATTTTTCTCAAAACTAAGTATTTTTTTAGCACCTAAATCACTAAGGCCCGTATTTATAATCAGCTCTCAAGAATGACAGCGAGTTTGAGTTCGTATCAGAAATGTCATTTCAGTACAAAACGACCTGTCAAATTCATACTTAATATTGCTCTCAATCTTGAGATTGCTTTATAAATACGAGCCTAATTACACGATTTACACGTATCAATTTTTGTTCGTGGTTTACAAAAAAAAAAAAAAACAGCAAATATCGAAATAATAAAAAAACACGCACAGATTTCTAGTCTTATTACAAAATTATTGAGGGTAATTAGGTAAGAACACGACTTACGTAAACAAAAAATCAACGAAAAATTCCATCCCCTTCTGTTCTCACATGATAGAAAATAACAGGGACTTACTACTTTTATATAAATATAAGCACATATAAGTTAGATCGTATTTTTGCAACGGCGAATTACCCCATTATACAGGGTGTATAAAAAAGTATCGCGTTTCTTCAAACCAAATTTTTTAGGTAATAAGTTTTACTTTAAGAAAATGTTTGTACTTATTTGGTGACAAATAAATATTTTCTATTTCTATTTCTATTTCCAAATGTTCTACTGATGATACCAAATAACTTTCCAAAATAATAAAAAATTTACTCGAAAGAATAATTTGTCTTTTCCATACAAAGATGCTCTACTCGTCTGCATTTTTTTATGTCTGCATTTTTTTATGGACATATATGGACAAGGCAAAATTTTACTCCGAGCTAACCGCCCAAGTGAAATTCGCAAATCCGTTTAAATTTTTTGTGCTTTGCGAAAGTTGTTCGTTATCATTAGTAGAACATTATGGTTAAAAGGAACGCAGTTGATTTTTTTTACACCCTGTATTCAACCATTTATTATTAAGGCCCGTATTTATAATCAGCTCTCAAGAGTGACAGCGAGTTTGAGTTCGTATCAGAAATGTCATTCCAGTACAAAATGACCTGTCAAATCCGCACTCAATATTGCTCTCAATCTTGAGGTCACTTTATAAATACGAGCCTAAGTTTCCCCTCCGGGTTCTGATTTCTTAGGACACGCATATTTCGGATCCTCTGGAACTGCCGTAGGACATGGCGGAATGTCCTTCTCGCATGGTGCTACGACTGGCAAAACCTTAAATCCATACCAAACTCCATGTAACAGCTGCATCAATTGATGGAATCTGTGACTAACCTGCCTGACTGCGACGTCAGTACCTTGCGGGAAGCAGAGATATCCTGGACAAAGAAAAGGGACATTCATCAAAATCACTAAATTTTGACTAAAATGGTCACCAAAAATAAGGGCAACAATGTTGGTTAAGAGTCAAGACATGCTCTCCACAAAAGGATAGCATTAAGAATGGTATTTTGAGCACATTATAGTTTAATGTTTGCCAGTCCAGATGCTAATCTTGACATCATACGCTTTATAAAAAATCTCTGAGGCCGTCGACACAGACACATTTAAGGCCAGAATAAGACCCTTGTCAATTTGGAGGTAGCTGGATAGTCTTTGTTGGGTAGTATCACAAATTCAAAATTAAGTGCGGCTTTTCCAAGGGTATGTGTTATGTAGTAATGCTATTCAGACATAGCACTACTCAGCACTGAACCTAGCTAAAAAAGCCTACAAAAATAACCTGTCTGCTTTCATGATGGACTGGGAGCGATAGAAACATAGAATGTGCCAGCAGCATCTCCTCCCAAGGGTTTCAGCATATTGTAATTTAGGCGATGGGCTGACAACCTGTCACTACAGTAATATACAGATCTATTATTAACAACCCTCAAAACTTCAGTCAGACGTGGCGGAACGACCTTTGTTTGGGTCGTTGACGCTCTGCCTACCCCACTAAAGATACAGGTGTGTTTGTATGTACTAACCTGTCGAAACAGCACCTACAGACGTCCAAAACGCCCTCTGATAAAACAAATGCGTTCTTCTAGCAGAGATTATAAACGCAGACGTAGTCCCAATAAAGACTATAGCTTGTCTCATACACAGGTTATCTTCACACCTCATACAGTCCTTAAAGCATTTCTTCTGGGACTTGAATAATTCCTTCATCTCGCAAGCACACTCCTGGATGAAGTCAGTGAATCCACATATGTTTTCATACATATCCCTTCTCCAAGCCGCGACAGTAGGTAAAGCCATACATTGCAAGATTTTAGGGTTGTCTTTCAAGCATTTGAATTCTTCATCTTCGAAGTACTGTTTGTATTCAAAATGTGGACATTCGTATAGAGGAAGTTCTTCGTATTTCATTTTAGGTGGTTTCTCCGGACATTTTTTTTCTTCAGGATCAGCAGCCTCTACCGTTGGTACCATGCACATTTTGGTACCAATAAGAGCGGACTTGACTCCTTCAATCCATATTCTCCCAATAACGTGAAGGTTGCCATAGCAAAGTCTGGAGAGAGATTGTTTCATCTCCTCCCTTGATTTGAAGATTGGGTCTTTGCAATCATCGTTCTTACTTGCGATTTTGTTTTGTGTTAAATATTTGAGTGACATCACGGAAACTTTAATAGAACTGAACGAACAAATAATGGATACTTAGTCAGTATTTACACAGGAATAATTTTGTATTTTTGCATTTTCAACTTGAATTTACCATTATTTTGACAAATTGTTTGTCACAGGAATGACATTATTACATCATTGTTGCAAACAAAAATAAGGTTTGCAACCTAAACCTTTTTTCTATCTAAACTTCTCCATGACCTTGGGTCCAAACCTTGGGTTTGTTATAAATGCGCCATGTTAATTTAGACGCAGAATCAGCACAGAACAGACCAGAATATAGAAGACGGACAAGGAGAGCCGACCCCAGATGAAGAAGAAGTAAATTATTGAATTGATTAGTAAATTATTTCAATTGATCTACTGGGAACTTTTTTCTCAGTAGTTCAATCATTGAACTGTACCATTTAACTACTGAGAATAGAGGCTTTCTTCAACCCAATGAATACCTACTTCTTGAGGCGAATTTTCAACTTGAAGCGAAATGCTTCCGTGGTCTCGTGGTCTGAGCCATGGGCTCTCAATCCGGAGGTCCTGGGTTCGATTCCCAGGGGGGGAACACAAAATTGACATTTGTTAATTTATCACTTTGTGAGATTTTCCCCAGTTTGGTTAGGATATTGCAGGCTGAATCACCTGATTGTCTGAAAAGAAAAGGTCGTTACACAAACCATGTGAGAGGCCTATTTGCTGTGCTATTAGGCGGTTTAAAAAACTCTGACACCAGGGTTCATCGGGTCGATCGACTTGATACCCATACGACATAAGAAGAAGAGGAGGATTCTCGGAAAAGTATGCCTGAGAATCCACCCTAAGGACGTAATTAGTAGTAACATTATAGGTGGATTCTAAGGCTCGTATTTATAAAGCTATCTCAAGATTGAGAGCAATATTAAGTGCGGATTTGACAGGTGATTTTGTACTGAAATGACGTTTCTGATACGAACACAAACTCGCTGTCACTCTTGAGGCCTGATTATAATTACGGGCCTAAGGGTAGGGCATATACGTTTCCAGGAATTCCACCTTAGGCTGGAAGAACGCATCTGCCTGAAATCTTTACCACGCCTCTACCAGAATCTTTGAAAAAGTTGTGAAATTCTTGGCTTCTATAATGAGGTGGACAGAGTAATGGTTTAGACTTTAATTCCAGCCTGTGATTCCATCCAGCATTTAAACAACAAAGTTGCAGTTGATAGCTCCAAAAAAAAATATCAGACCATTTCAGATCAGATCCATGTGAACTGCAAAACGGATACCACCATAAAACGCGATGGACGACCAGATATAGTAGGATTGAAAATGAAAACTCATCTATGCTGCATCGGTGGTGAAACTCGGTTAAAAGTCCGTGAGAGACCTAGATTAGATAGGGCTGGGACATAATGAGTTAGTTCGTTCATTGAGTAGATAGAATGAGTTGTATTTAAGTAGGTTTAAACTTTTCTGCTTTGGTAAGAAAACTAGATTAAAAGTCGGTGAGCTGATCTAGATTAAAATGGAGCTGAGATTTTTTTTTGACCAGATAAACCCTGGTGTCAGAGTTTTAAACCGCTTAGTAGCTGAAAGATAGTGACTCAGATCATTAATTGAAAAGCTTCTTTAAAGTAAAATTGAAATTAGATTGCGTCGTTAAATACGTAGTTGTTGTAAACGTCGACTATAGTTCGAGCCCGGAGCTTCCAGTTCTGGGATGTAGAGTACGTGAGGGGGTGGGAAAGCCATTTCTTCAAAAAATTATTTAGAATGCTTAGGGAGAAAGCATACTAAAAGTTCCGATATGTAGGTGGCGAGCCGGTGGGGGGAGGGGGTATAGGGCGGAGCAAATTAGGTCCTACTTTTAGGTTGTCGAAAATGGTGCGTTTTAGGAGAAAATTTGCAATGGCCGAACAAATGCTGCTAAAATTCTGTCTGTCGTCAGTCACTTAGTTAGAATGAACTTAAGATTGAATTGGTTCACTCACTTAACTGAGTCAACTCATCGACTCACTACTCTACTCTACTGGCTCGTATTGCGACACGCTCTTATTTCTCATCAGAGTGCTACCACTGAGTTAGCTCAACTGAGTCAACTCATCGACTCTCTACTCCATATCACTATCTTTAAAAACTGAATCCCGCTCATATTGCGACACGCTCTTATTTCTCATCAAGAGTGCAGCGTTCGCCCTTTCTATCCTGTTTCAGATTTTGCCTCATTCGCCTTAATATTTAAGGGTAGTGAATCGGTCGTTGCTTCTGTATTTACGATCGCATTTGAGCAGGATTTTCTTTTTTATTATTAAACGATAAACAAGTGTTATTCATATTGAATATTTGACACGGCAACAAACAAGTAAGCCGTTTCAAATATTCAATAGGATTTTCTTTATTATCTACTTACTTTACGAAGGTTTTTTTTTTAAATGGTCGGTCGCCACCTTTAGGTAGAGAGGGCAATTTGGCGTTGCACATGACACGACTTAAATAATTTAGGTATATTACTTATGTCCGTACCTGTCATTTTCTACATAAAGGGACGGCAATAAATTTTAGTTGAGATTTAGTTAAGTCGTGCACTTAACGAATTGCTCTCATTGGTGGCGATTCTGTTGCAAACACAACGTATTTTAGTTTGGTCCTGTATCACTTTCTAAAAAAAATTAAAATAGTGACAGAAATACAATACTTAATTTCTGTAACGTTTAACCAACGATATATGCTTCGACACCATCTCACCTAGTATGCCATCTTATTTAAGGCGTGTAACGTCACACTGACAGGATTACCAGTTGTTGTATATCTGTCTCTATTTTATTCAAATTTTAGAAAGAGACAGCAACAAACTAGAATAAGTTAAATTGTGTCTGCAACAGAATCGGCACCAATGACTGCAGTCTTCACAGACCCTTTTAAACTAAGTTGTTCAACGCTATACCTAAAGCAGAAACACATGATAAAACATAATAGGTTATTGTTCTGACACAATATTATCATTTTAGCCAGGAGCTACCATTGTCTGAGTACACAAAGTTACATTGTTGTATACAGGGTGTAAAAAAAAGTACTGCGTTCCTTTTAACCACATGTTCTACTGTAATACCAAACAACTTTCCCAAAGCAGAAAAATTTCAGCTCGAAAAAAAATTGCCTTCTCCATACAAAGGTGCTTTCCTATCTGCAGTTTTGTATAGACAAGGCAAAATTTTATTTCGCGCTAAAAATTTTGTGCTTTGGGAAAGTGGTTTGGTATCATCAGTAGAACATGTGGTTGAAAGGAACGCAGAACTTTTTTTTACACCCTGTATACATACATAGTATCACGCCTGTATCCCTAATGGGGCAGGCAGAGCGTCAACGACCTAAACAAAGGTCGTTCCACCACGTCTGACAAGCTTTGAGCGTTGTTTAAGATCACAAAAGAGTAAGGCCCGTATTTATAATCAGCTCTCAAGCGTGACAGCGAGTTTGAGTTCGTATCAGAAATGTCATTCCAGTACAAAATCACCTGTCAAATCCGCACTCAATATTGCTCTCAATCTTGAGATCGCTTTATAAATACGAGCCTAAAAGGCGTTGGGATTGGGAGCAGCAGCGACAGATAGATCTGTAATATTGCTTTAGTGACAGATTGTCAGCCCATCTCCTAAATTACAATATACTGAAACCTTCTAATCCCTTATCTGGGTTTTGCAGCATGCCCGAGAGGAGATGCAGCTGGCACATTCTGTGTTTTTCTATCACTCCCAGCATAGGTTATTGTTCTGAAACAATATTTATTATTTTGGCCAGGAGCTAGCCATTGTCTGAGTACACAAAGTTACATTGTTGTTCATGCAAGAATAAATAACTTGTTAGAATACATAACAGTTTGTTTTTGTAAAAAATTATCTCAGCTGCATCACCTCCCGGGCATGCTGCAAAAATCAGCTAAAGAATTCAAGGGTTTCAGTGTATTGTAATTTAGGTGATGGGCTGACAACTTGTCACTACAGTCGTTTAAGTCGTTTACGCTCTGCCTACCCCCATGAGGGATAAAGGCGTGATTATATTATGTACCTAGGTTAGGTATCTCAATATTGGCAGCAGATTCTCAACAAATCTTGAGTAAACTCAAAAACCACTGGACGTAATTTCATTATTGTTCCACTTGAATGTACTCATTACTGCCGGAAAATTCAGGACCATTTAGTTGAATATCACCAATTCTACTTTTAAGGCTCTACCTACACCCTTTTGTTACAAAGTCAACATTTTAGGAAACTCAACTTTTTGGGAAGTCGACATTTTAGGAAGTGGACAAAATGGACCTAATAAAGGCACAAAATCACTATTTCAAAACACACCTTTCAGTATAAAAAAAAAATATCATTCAAATCACGGGTTTGATCTGGCCGTAGGTCTTAAATTGTGATACCATTGTTTTTAGTATACCCTCGTTTGTAAAACCATTTATATATTGTTATGAAATGATGTAGAGATTCTAGAAGCGACAAGGAGTAATGATGAAATAGTAAAACGCCTTTTATTTTTAAACTAAAGCAAGATGGCACAACATTTTGTGTTAGAATTGTTTAATAAGTTTAATTTATTTTTGTATTCATTTATTTGTTTTTTAAAGCTTTTATTTATTTAAAGCTTTTATTTAACTTGCACTGTATCTAACTAACTATGTGTGTTCGGGTGGAATCTTGCAACTCAATTTTGAAGCAGTTATCTTCAACCGATTGAGCTGAAATTTTGCACACTTATGTTAGTCCGGTGACAATGCAATATTATGATATCATCAAGCTGATCTCGTGATGGAGTTGACAGATATCCACTGGATCTCCCTCATGGAAAGTGATAAGATATCTAAATTTAGGCTCATTATATTTGTTGTCTTGGGCAGTTTCCATTACACATGATGACCAGGGTCTAATGATGAAGCCGACAGGTAGCCGTCGGAACTGCCACGTCCGAAGTGCTAAGATAGCCGAGTTCGGGCTCATCATATTTGTTGTCTTAAGCAGTTTCTAATACACATGATGACGAGGGTCTAATGATGAAGCCGACATGTAGCCGTCGGGACTGCCTCGTCGGAAGTGCTAAGATTCCCGAGTTCGGGCTCATTATATTTGTTGTCTTAAGCAGTTTCTATTACACATGATGACCAGGGTCAAATGATGAAGCCGACAGGTAGCCGTCGGAACTGCCTCGTAGGAAGTGCTAAAATAGCCGAGTTTGGGCTCATTATATTTATTGTCTTGAGCAGTTTCTATTGCACATGATGACGAGAGTCTAATGATGAAGCCGACTGATAGCCATCGGAACTACCTCGTCGAAAGTGCTAAGATAGTCGAGTTTTGGCTCATTATATTTGTTTTCTTGAGCAAATTCTATAACACATAATGACGAGGGTCTAATGATGAAGCCGAAAGATAGCCTTCGGAACCGCTTCGTCGAAAGTCAGCGATAGCCGAGTGTGGGCTAATTATATTTGTTGTCTTGAGCAGTTTCTATTATACATTATGACGAGCTTGCCCCTCACAGAAAAAAAAAAATAAAAGAGTTCGCCAAAAGACTTCAAAGTCATTGGTGCATCTCGTTTGGGGTGGTGAGAGGGGTTAACCACCCTCATAAAAGGAGAAAAGTTAAAACGTGTCTTAAAAGTACTCAACGTAGCGAGACTGGGGTGTTGAGGGGGGCTTGCCCCCCTCACAGGAAAACAAATATTTAGAACAGTTTTTGAAGTCGTTACCGCTATGGCGCATCTCGACTCGACTACCCCAGTCCCCATGTCGGCTTGCCTCTACACAGAAAGAGAAAAGTTTAAATGTGTTTTTAAAGTAGTCAACGTAGCTAGGTTGAGACAGAAAAAGATAAAATCAAAATCGTTTTTAAAGTCGTTGCCGCTATGCTGCATCTTGATTGAGGAGAGCTTGCCCCCTCAGAAAATAAAAAATATTTAAAGCAGTTTTTGAAGTTGTTACCGCTTCGATGCATCTCGACTTGTCCCTGACAGAAAAAGAAAAGTTGAAATGTTTTTGATATTTTACCGCTACAATGCATCTCGACTGAGGGGATGGAAGAGGTCGCATCCGCTCCCTCACAGAAAAAGAAAAGTTTTAGTCTGTTTTAAATAATTAATTCACATGTGTTTTTGAAGTAGGTAGTTGTTGTGTGACTAAAATGTAAAAAATAAATTATAAGTAAAAAATCTTTTTAAAACAAGCTTTTATCTTAAATGCGCTAAAAAGAATAAAATAAAATTTTCCTTTAAAACTTTTACTATCAATTTACAACGTCATTACATAATTTTTATAATATAAAAGCTTGTCGCGAGATTGCTTAAAACTTGTGTAGATAAACAAACAAATCACATACTTAACCTCATAACCTGTGTTAAATCTCGCGACAAGCTTTTATATTGTAAAAATTATGTAATGACGTTGTAAATTGATAGTAAAAGTTTTAAAGGAAAATTTTATTTTATTCTTTTTAGCGCATTTAAGATAAAAGCTTGTTTTAAAAAGATTTTTTACTTATAATTTATTTCATTTGAGTCTTATAAGCGTCCCCATAGACCTTTAACTATTCCACAATTACTCAAACTCGCTGCTGGTTTTTATTTGCTCTCACTTACATCATCAACATTTTTAAGCATGTCTCATCCAGTGTCTCTAATTCCTCCGTATGGAACAATATGTCGGATACGCCTGAAGCGTTTGTCGAACAATGGTCTTTTACTTTTACTGCTTATTGTGCAACATTACTTTCCTTCAAATATATTCTAGCTATAATTTAGACATGTTCGTTATTTTAGTTTTTTGGTACAATAATTCTTTTGCAGCTTGGAGCGATAAAGTATGTACCAACTGTTATATTCCGTGTAAGATTCCGTGCTTCGGAGGGCACGTTAAGCTGTTGGTCCCGGTCGCTGTCTTTGATAGTGATTGTTTCATAGACCATGTCAAATAGGCCTATTAGCTATGCTATAAACTCTGACACCAGGGTTCATCGGGTCGTAATTCGATTCGGAGAAATCCCACTCGATAAGAAAAAGAAAAATATGGTTTAGGCGTTTTGGGCTGATACCCTGATAGGTTGGCTTGTTCCATCGTCGACTCTGTCTCAGTTACCATTGTTTTTTTTATTAATAAGCAAACCATTTGTGCGGTATATCATCTGATGGAGATGAGACGCAGATGATAAAGGATGTTTGCCTAGATAATGCCTATTCATTCTTAAAAAGGTCCAGGTTATAACGTTCCGGGAATAGATCCGCAGGCAGGAAGTTCCGTAGCCGTTCGCATTAAAAGCGAAGCGCTTTGTGCGAATATTTAGTACGTCCACAACGTTAGGATGGATTTAGTAATCTGAAGACCATACCCATCACAAATAGAAAACCTGACGATCTGTAACACTCTTTATTAAATGACCCCTATGAGCTAAATGGATTATATCCCCTCACCGGATCATGAAATAATAAGCTAATATTGGATTATTTGTTATGCATGCGGGGCCCTAATTTGATTCAATGTGAAATGTGAATATTATTTTAAGAGAAAATCCATATTTCCCATGCAAAATCAGTTTGGAAGATAATAAACATTGTGTCCCGTGAGAAACAAACGACGCGACGGTCATTATCAAAGACGAGACGGCGACTTGTCAGTAACGTTCCCTCCGAAACACGGATTTTACGGACTTGTCAGTAAATTAGGTGTTTCAGCTTGCGTTGTCTTAACCAAACTGGGAACACACTTGGTGCCAGACGACTTGACCGCAGAAATACTTAATACTACTAGTTTAGAAGTATACTCTTTACTTCCATGCTGGACTGGGAGAGATAGAAAAACATAGAATGTGCCAGCTACATCTACTCCCGGGCATGCTGTAAAAATCTGCTAAGGGATCCGAGGTTTTCAGTATTATAATTAAGGCGATGGGCTGACAACCTGTCACTATTAGCAATATACAGATCTATCTGGAATAACCCTCAAAACTTGTCAGACGTGGCGGAACGACCTTTGCTTAGGTCGTTTACGCTCTGCCTACCCAATTAGGAATAAAGGCGTGATTATTATGTATGTATGTAGAAGTATACTCCCTAGTCATGTTTGTGACCCTTACTGTTTTTTTATCCACATTTGTCGGCCACAGTGAGTGCCTAAACGCCGTGACCAGGAGGGGACACACAAACGCGCTGAGGTTAAGGAGAAGACAAAGAAAAGGAGACAGTCTGTAGATACTTCTGTAGAGGACCCGGCGACGACGCTTACCCTTTAAAAAATATAGCCACATTAAAACCTTAGTCGTCTCGTCTCGTCCTGCCGCCCCTTCCGTCGCTCCCATCCCTCATATTCCTCCCGTCACTCCCATCTCTCCTATCCGTCCCATCTTCTCTTATTTCTCCGTCCCTCCCGTCCCGGGGATATTCCCTTCTGTCCCTCCCGTCGCTCCCATCTCTCCTATCCGTCCCATCCCTCCTATTCCGTCCATCCATCATCCATTATTTCATTTCTCTTATTTCTCCGTCCCTCCCGTCCCAGGCATATTCCCTTCTATCCCTCCCGTCGCTCCTGTCCATCTCTTCCATCCCTCCCATAGCTGCCTTCCCTCTTGCCTCATACTAGTCCCTCCCGTTGTAACTTAAGTCCCTCCAGTCCTTCCCATCCATCCCATTGCTCCCGTCTTGTCTCACTCGTCATTCCCATTGTAATTGCCATTTCGTCAGTCGCTTGCTTAGGCTGTTTTCCAACTAGTCAAATCAGCAATTTTATGAAATGTCAAAACGCTCTTTTGTATAAAAATTGTGAGTTATGACGTCACTGGCTTGTAAATATTGACTACTCAAATCAATAACTTCTATTATTAAATCTAAATGTGCATTTTTTTTTAAATGGTGAATGAGACCCACAATATTTTAGCCATCAGTTTTAAGTATAAACGTTTTGATTTTTTTTATCCACCCAGTCAACATGCCTGGGTTCGAAAGGCTGCTGGCTTCCCCTTAAACAGTTCTTAGTCAGACCGTCGCAGCCCACTGGTTCCCATACTGTCGACAAACGATGAATTTACAACTTAATTCACATAATTTGATCCATTTTATCACCAAGTCATAAAGTAGTGTCCCTACGGTTGCCAGAAAGACTATTCTGAAATCTGCAGTCAGGGATCAAACGACCTTAAAGATCATAATAGTTGGACTTACAAATTCTGCTGTCTTCTGCAACATTATAAACCCGAAGAACCCTTAAACCTCCTATAAATCCTCTGGTTATCGTATATGTTCATTAAACGGAACCAACGTTGACTCTAAAAGTTAAATTAAGTTCAATCATTTAACTGAACAACTTTTCCAAATGAACGTTTATGAAAGAGCAGCAAACAAACAAACAAACAGAGTTACTTTAATTTTCGGATTTGTATGGAATTCATATCGAAACTGTGGCTGACTTTACTACGAAACCCAAATTCCCTTGTATTTCAAATCCATAGAGTACCTACATTGAAGCACTATTTGCTCCACCCAATATACACAGCATAAGAAACTCATTCGTGAATGATCGGTCAATAAAGAACGAATGAATAATGAATGAACGTTGACCCAATTCTCGGACATTTGGCAGCAGGAGAGTCGTAGGTTCGAATCTTGATTCGATATAAGACTGGTTTTACATATTGATTGATTTGGATGTGGTGTAGCGTCGTCAAGAATCTGAGAATCAAGTGAATTTGAATCTGTTTTTTTTTTCTAGAGAATATACCGGGTGTAAAAATAAACTTGCCAAACTTTAGGATTTTTCTAAGGAACATCGTTGAAATATGAATAAAATTTACTACTATACAAAATCAATCACTCAAGCTGTGACCAAAATTAAGACTTGGCTTAAAGGACTTGCATCCAAGCCGTATAAAAAATTAAAAAAACATTTTTAATGGGAATGGGACACTCATTTGTTTTTCATATTTCGTCCTATGTTCCTTTGAAAAAGGTTTTTAGTTTTATAAATAAGTTTATATCCTTAAGTTTGATTTGCTTGTTTTTTTATACCCACCTTATTTGCTTACAAATCATCTGGTAGTGCAAAACCTCGAAAAAAATCACATTTTATAAATTAGCGGTTTTTTGTCACAAGTTTTCGGTTTACCAAACAAGTTCCAAAGGTTTTGTAGCATACTTTATTTCTCAACTAGATAATGCTCTTTCCTCCTAACTTAGAAAGTCCTAGGTTAATTATTATAAATTAATTACAACTCAAAACCTTTTAATTGTTACCACCAAATTACTTCGAAACGATTCCTACACCTGTCATTACCTACAAAAATTCCAAAATACAAAACTATGTATAACAGTATGATTGTATAGATGTATCAGTGTATAATAAAAGATTATTGTTCTGTTATTGCTTTTCATTATAGAGCTATAGACAAAAAGAGGCTATCCCCGGGCGTTCTACATTTCCGATGACGCATGTAGAGTTAGCAACATGTAGACACGTCAATTAAACAACGATACATGGAAGAAGGACTGCCTCCTGTGGTCTAGTGGTCTGAGTCAAGGGCTCCCGATCCGGAGGTCCTGGGTTCGATTCCCAGAGCGGGAAATACAAAGTTGATATTAATAAATAATTGTCCGAAAAGAAAAAGGGTTCCGTGTTTTGGACGATAAAAAGTCGGCCCCAGTCGCTCTTTGATAGTGGTCGTTAAAAAAACCATGTTAGAGGCCTATAACTGAGTTATTAGGCGGTTTAAAAACTATGACTACAGGTTTCATCGGGTCGATCGACTCGAAACACACACGACAGAAGACAAAGAATGGAAGAAGAAAGAAGGTCTCCAGTTGTGAAACAAGGCATCATAATTTATTTTACTGAAAGCTTTTATGACCCTTACTAAGGAGTAGGTATTCAAAGCATCCAAGGCTTAATAAGAGCCCTTTTGGGAAGAGGGACATCTGGTATATTCAACGTTTTTATATAAATTAAGTTAGACAATGAATGATGCAAACATTTTAAACTGTCTGTAAATATTTTTCTTTTGCAAATTTTAATTTGGACGTGTTTTCTTGTGCAGTAAAGACTTTTTGTATTGTATTGTATGGTAAAAATGTTTCACAGTCATGTCTGTTTCTTCTTAGCTCTACATAAAAACAGACACTCGAACCCTACTATTACGCAGAAAGCACGACTCGACCATAGAGGAGTCTGTCGAAAAAACACGTAAATATACGTTACACACCGTATATGGTTGTTAAATAGGTACGCAGTAGATTTATTGTACCTATCTACTGTGATTGTATCTCTATTTAGATTTTGAGGTTATGGTTAGTACTTTTGTATGAAAGATACCATAGGTACTTGCATGCTGGACTGGGAGCGAAAGAAAAACATAGAATGCTCCAACTGCTTAAATTCCTGGGGCTTGGTGTACAATCAAAAATATACTTATTTCACTTGCACCTGACCTGCATCAATTTCTTATTGCCGCTGTTTCATACTGCCTGGTTGCCTAGAAGATATTGCTACCTTAGCAATGAGACTGCCAATTGTACTAACTTTTTCCGTTATTTTGTAATTTCTTTGTCATTATACTTAGGCACCTGCACGGCTCTTTCTAAATTGCCGAAAACGTCCTTATATGATAAGGTCGTTGCTCATCGCTCTACCAACCCTCCAAGGGTTGCTGACGTGACCTGTACGTAGATACCTACATAGATATAACATACAAAGGTTCACAGAACATCCGCAAGGCAGACTAAAATACCTTTGCCACAAGGCCAAGGCGAAAAAAAAAAGGACGGCATAACTGCATTCATTATTCCATACAACACTTTGCAATATGGGATAAATTTGTTATAATAAATATTCACAGAGCGTTTGTCTGTTCATAATAAAATACTTAATAATATAAATTAATTCAAATGCCAATTTTTTGTTGACTGGAACAAATTCATAGTGAATATTTGTAGCGGCTTGTTTTGATATGCCTCGACGTTTCGATAATAATACTGTCTGTAATATTCTTAAAAGGCGATGATTCCGTGTTTCGGAGGGTATGTTAAGCAGTCAGTCCGAGCTGCTTTTTTAATTTGGTCTCATGCACACTATGTTCGATGCCTATTAGTTACTTAAAAACCTCTGACATCAGGGTACAAGGAGTCGTTTTATGACTCACCTATTCGACAGAAAAAGATTGGAGCAATAAGTAACAAAAATCACGCGAGCAAAACCGCGGTCAAGCAAAAGCACGCTATAAAATCGCATCGCATAACCCAACACTTTAAAATTACATTTTATCCTTCATAAAAGTAAGGAGTTGCAACGTCTATTTAAATCAGCAACCTAATGTACAAGTTAACCACGATTTTTTGACACGGCTAAAATAAAAAGCCGTTAATCTGTACAGCGCCAAGCTAAGTATGAAAGATGGCTGGCTTTTTTGGAGGCGTATCAAAAGATGAAACATTCGAGTACTTACTTTTACTTTTGTTTAGAATATTGTTCGTATGGGGTTATACCTACAGTTAAGATTATACGCAAACCATCTGAACTCTGGAATTTTTCTGGAAAGGTTTTTCTGAACTTGTGTCTAGATTTCAAGTCCTATCTCACTGATCAGCCAAATTATGACCTTTCCAAACCACATGATTTAATGTCCTCTATACCGCATACCAGTTTCTTTAAAAATAGGTAAGTTAAATAATTTCAATTTATCTAAAAAAATAAACTAGATTCTACCGGTTTTCATCGAGTTTAAGAATAATTTAATGTCGCACTTTTGACCTACCTATATTTTAACCCAGGATATTTTTTAAGAGAGAAACTCGTAATCTCTTAAAAATACATTTAAATTATTATAATAGACCGATTAAAAAAACAATATTATATGCTTGCAGGTAGTATTCATCGAATTTTAAGAATACGTAAATGCCGTATTTAAAAAGACTTTGGCATGTTCTTCGTAATAAAAATTCAAATTTAATAGCGCAGACATTCGTATTGGAAAACAGTAGTCTACGATTATGTCGACGACTTTTTATACCATTTCTCAAATCAATAATAAAATGATACATCAAAAACGATTTTCAAGAAACTAACCTAACTAACAATCTACATAAACATTCGAAATTCGCAAAAGATCGATCCAAAAATGCGTTAATCGATAAAAAAGAAATCAAACCGATTGAAATTGATACGTTCTTAATTTGAATGCAGTTTGGAACTTCAAATAAATTCGATACCCGCCTGGCTAACTGCACATTACAATAAACGGAAAGCGAAATTTTTGATTTTTGAATATGGAATATTTTTGTTTTTTAAACGATGCGTTTCGTTTTACGCAGAAGGATTAATTCCCATGTGTCTTTTTAAGTTTCTTCATGTTGTTTTTTTTGGGGCGATTTTTTATAATGCCCTATCAGCGTCCATTACAAGTCATTATGTTTAGATTGTTGTAAGGCGTCCTCCTGAGCCGATATCCCGCTGGTTTGGTCGGGTATTTTAGGGATCCGAATATTAAATATTACCTACATTATTGTTAATCCTGGTTGTTGAGAGAGGACGACCAAAGAAAAGATAGATAGTTTTTTTGTTAACTATTTTATGGCTTGGATTCAAGTCCTTTAAGCCGAGTCTTAATTTTGGTCACTACTTATTTTGGAGCACAAGAGTTTACAGTTTCTTAATAGTGTTTTTAATGAACATGTATAATGGAACTAGGCACTTCGGGTTACACAAAATATCACTTAGGCGGCGGGAGGGATTATTTACTATCTGTGTGTTGGGAACAGGTGTGAGTGTCGAAGTGACGGCTGACAGGAATGAATGAAGAAGAAAACATACTGCGCAGACCCCAAATGCTGGGATAAGGGCAATGGAATGATGATTGCAAATTCCGGTTGTGCAATACCCTTATTAATTTATTATACCAAGTTTGTTTTTCTTTACAAATCAATGATCTATGCATGAATCGATATGACAATTTGATTTCACGTTCACCCTTATCTATTACTAACAGAACGTCAACGGTGTTCACTACGTCTGATATTTTGTATAGGATCATTTTCAGAAAGAAATATGAAAAACCCTTGAAATCTTTTACTGATTTTTACAGTATGCCCAAAAAGAGAAACATTTGATACAACATCCTAAGCTTTTATCACTCCCAGTCCAGCATGGAACTTTTTGGACTACAGAACCCTAGCATCTTCAAGTTAAACACGCTTCACCTCATCGTATCTTCCTTTTTTACACAAAGGTACAGCAAAATACAACCGACCAGTTTAAAACGCACCAGAACATACCAGCATTGTACAGGGAGACCAACTTATGTAATGAATTTTGGCGAAGGCGCTGCAAGTTGGGGAACTGTCAAAATTATGGTTATTGCAAAAATCTCGACTTAACTAATATAAGTCTATACCTGTCATTTTCTATCATGAGAGAACAGAAAAGGACGGCAATAATTTTTAGTCAAGATATAGTTAAGTTGTGCCCTTTACGAATCAATAGCAACGTACGAGATAGCAACCTGTTACATAAAGCAAGGAGTTTTTATTCTGAGGGTCACACGCATTGCGATTCTATGTTGTACAGTCTAACCTCCGCAAACCAGAAGGAAACCAGACCCAATCCTAGATTATTGTTTACAAAACCTTTGAATTTCTTCGTAGGTGTGTGCAGGTTTTCTATACCGTAGTAGAAGAAGTTTTCATACTGAGTTGACAGCCAAGATGGCCGCCTTAGTTCCTTTTTTCGCCACTTTCATACTTAGCTTGGCGCTGTACAAGATTAACGGCTTTTTATTTTAGCCGTGTCAAAAAATCGTGTTAACTTGTACATTAGGTTGCTGATTTAAATAGACGTTGCAACTCCTTACTTTTATGAAGGATAAAATGTAATTTTAAAGTGTTGGGTTATGCGATGCGATTTTATAGCGTGCTTTTGCTTGACCGCGGTTTTGCTCGCGTGATTTTTGTTACTTATTGCTCCAATCTTTTTCTGTCGAATAGGTGAGTCATAAAACGACTCCTTGTACCCTGATGTCAGAGGTTTTTTAAGTAACTAATAGGCATCGAACATAGTGTGCATGAGACCAAATTAAAAAAGCAGCTCGGACTGACTGCTTAACATACCCTCCGAAACACGGAATCATCGCCTTTTAAGAATATTACAGACAGTATTATTATCGAAACGTCGAGGCATATCAAAACAAGCCGCTACAAATATTCACTATGAAATTTGTTCCAGTCAACAAAAAATTGGCATTTGAATTAATTTATATTATTAAGTATTTTAGTTATGAACAGACAAACGCTCTGTGAATATTTATTATAACAAATTTATCCCATATTGCAAAGTGTTGTATGGAATAATGATGCAGGTTATGCCGTCCTTTTTTTTCGCCTTGGCCTTGTGTGGCAAAGGTATTTTAGTCTGCCTTGCGGATGTTCTGTGAACCTTTGTATGTTATATCTATGTAGGTATCTACGTACAGGTCACGTCAGCAACCCTTGGAGGGTTGGTAGAGCGATGAGCAACGACCTTATCATATAAGGACGTTTTCGGCAAGTTTAGAAAGAGCCGTGCAGGTGCCTAAGTATAATGACAAAGAAATTACAAAATAACGGAAAAAGTTAGTACAATTGGCAGTCTCATTGCTAAGTGTAGCAATATCTTCTAGGCAACCAGGCAGTATGAAACAGCGGCAATAAGAAATTGATGCAGGTCAGGTGCAAGTGAAATAAGTATATTTTTGATTGTACACCAAGCCCCAGGAAGTTTAAGCAGTTGGAGCATTCTATGTTTTTCTTTCGCTCCCAGTCCAGCATGCAAGTACCTATGGTATCTTTCATACAAAAGTACTAACCATAACCTCAAAATCTAAATAGAGATACAATCACAGTAGATAGGTACAATAAATCTACTGCGTACCTATTTAACAACCATATACGGTGTGTAACGTATATTTACGTGTTTTTTCGACAGAACTCCTCTATGGTCGAGTCGTGCTTTCTGCGTAATAGTAGGGTTCGAGTGTCTGTTTTTATGTAGAGCTAAGAAGAAACAGACCATGACTGTTGAAACATTTTTTACATACAATACAATACAAAAAGTCTTTACTGCACAAGAAAACACGTCCAAATTAAAATTTGCAAAAGAAAAATATTTACAGACAGTTTAAAAATGTTTGCATCATTCATTGTCTAACTTAATTTATATAAAACGTTGAATATACCGAGATGTCCCTCTTCCCAAAAGGGCTCTTATTAAGCTTGGATGCTTTGAATAACCTACTCCTTAGTAAGGGTCATAAAAGCTTTCAGTAAAATAAATTATGATGCCTTGTTTCACAACTGGAGACCTTCTTTCTTCTTCCATTCTTTGTCTTCTGTCGTGTGTGTTTCGAGTCGATCGACCCGATGAAACCTGTAGTCATAGTTTTTAAACCGCCTAATAACTCAGTTATAGGCCTCTAACATGGTTTTTTTTAACGACCACTATCAAAGAGCGACTGGGGCCGACTTTTTATCGTCCAAAACACGGAACCCTTTTTCTTTTCGGACAATTATTTATTAATATCAACTTTGTATTTCAAATCCATAGAGTACCTACATTGAAGCACTATTTGCTCCACCCAATATACACAGCATAAGAAAACTCATTCGTGAATGATCGGTCAATAAAGAACGAATGAATAATGAATGAACGTTGACCCAATTCTCGGACATTTGGCAGCAGGAGAGTCGGTAGGTTCGAATCTTGATTCGATATAAGACTGGTTTTTACATATTGATTGATTTGGATGTGGTGTAGCGTCGTCAAGAATCTGAGAATCAAGTGAATTGAATCTGTTTTTTTTTTCTAGAGAATATACCGGGTGTAAAAATAAACTTGCCAAACTTTAGGATTTTTCTAAGGAACATCGTTGAAATATGAATAAAATTTACTACTATACAAAATCAATCACTCAAGCTGTGACCAAAATTAAGACTTGGCTTAAAGGACTTGCATCCAAGCCGTATAAAAAAATTAAAAAATAACATTTTTAATGGGAATGGGACACTCAATTTGTTTTTCATATTTCGTCCTATGTTCCTTTGAAAAAGGTTTTTAGTTTTATAAATAAGTTTATATCCTTAAGTTTGATTTGCTTGTTTTTTATACCCACCTTATTTGCTTACAAATCATCTGGTAGTGCAAAACCTCGAAAAAAAATCACATTTTATAAATTAGCGGTTTTTTGTCACAAGTTTTCGGTTTACCAAACAAGTTCCAAAGGTTTTGTAGCATACTTTATTTCTCAACTAGATAATGCTCTTTCTCTCCTAACTTAGAAAGTCCTAGGTTAATTATTATAAATTAATTACAACTCAAAAACCTTTTAATTGTTACCACCAAATTACTTCGAAACGATTCCTACACCTGTCATTACCTACAAAAATTCCAAAATACAAAACTATGTATAACAGTATGATTGTATAGATGTATCAGTGTATAATAAAAGATTATTGTTCTGTTATTGCTTTTCATTATAGAGCTATAGACAAAAAGAGGCTATCCCCGGGCGTTCTACATTTCCGATGACGCATGTAGAGTTTAGCAACATGTAGACACGTCAATTAAACAACGATACATGGAAGAAGGACTGCCTCTGTGGTCTAGTGGTCTGAGTCAAGGGCTCCCGATCCGGAGGTCCTGGGTTCGATTCCCCAGAGCGGGAAATACAAAGTTGATATTAATAAATAATTGTCGCGAAAAGAAAAAGGGTTCCGTGTTTTGGACGATAAAAAGTCGGCCCCAGTCGCTCTTTGATAGTGGTCGTTAAAAAAACCATGTTAGAGGCCTATAACTGAGTTATTAGGCGGTTTAAAAACTATGACTACAGGTTTCATCGGGTCGATCGACTCGAAACACACACGACAGAAGACAAAGAATGGAAGAAGAAAGAAGGTCTCCCAGTTGTGAAACAAGGCATCATAATTTATTTTACTGAAAGCTTTTATGACCCTTACTAAGGAGTAGGTATTCAAAGCATCGCAAGGCTTAATAAGAGCCCTTTTGGGAAGAGGGACATCTGGTATATTCAACGTTTTTATATAAATTAAGTTAGACATTGAATGATTGCAAACATTTTAAACTGTCTGTAAATATTTTTCTTTTGCAAATTTTAATTTGGACGTGTTTTCTTGTGCAGTAAAGACTTTTTGTATTGTATTGTATGGTAAAAATGTTTCACAGTCATGTCTGTTTCTTCTTAGCTCTACATAAAAACAGACACTCGAACCCTACTATTACGCAGAAAGCACGACTCGACCATAGAGGAGTCTGTCGAAAAAACACGTAAATATACGTTACACACCGTATATGGTTGTTAAATAGGTACGCAGTAGATTTATTGTACCTATCTACTGTGATTGTATCTCTATTTAGATTTTGAGGTTATGGTTAGTACTTTTGTATGAAAGATACCATAGGTACTTGCATGCTGGACTGGGAGCGAAAGAAAAACATAGAATGCTCCAACTGCTTAAATTCCTGGGGCTTGGTGTACAATCAAAAAATATACTTATTTCACTTGCACCTGACCTGCATCAATTTCTTATTGCCGCTGTTTCATACTGCCTGGTTGCCTAGAAGATATTGCTACCTTAGCAATGAGACTGCAATTGTACTAACTTTTTCCGTTATTTTGTAATTTCTTTGTCAATTATACTTAGAGCACCTGCACGGCTCTTTCTAAATTGCCGAAAACGTCCTTATATGATAAGGTCGTTGCTCATCGCTCTACCAACCCCTCCAAGGGTTGCTGACGTGACCTGTACGTAGATACCTACATAGATATAACATACAAAGGTTCACAGAACATCCGCAAGGCAGACTAAAATACCTTTGCCACAAGGCCAAGGCGAAAAAAAAAAGGACGGCATAACTGCATTCATTATTCCATACAACACTTTGCAATATGGGATAAATTTGTTATAATAAATATTCACAGAGCGTTTGTCTGTTCATAATAAAATACTTAATAATATAAATTAATTCAAATGCCAATTTTTTGTTGACTGGAACAAATTTCATAGTGAATATTTGTAGCGGCTTGTTTTGATATGCCTCGACGTTTCGATAATAATACTGTCTGTAATATTCTTAAAAGGCGATGATTCCGTGTTTCGGAGGGTATGTTAAGCAGTCAGTCCGAGCTGCTTTTTTAATTTGGTCTCATGCACACTATGTTCGATGCCTATTAGTTACTTAAAAACCTCTGACATCAGGGTACAAGGAGTCGTTTTATGACTCACCTATTCGACAGAAAAAGATTGGAGCAATAAGTAACAAAAATCACGCGAGCAAAACCGCGGTCAAGCAAAAGCACGCTATAAAATCGCATTCGCATAACCCAACACTTTAAAATTACATTTTATCCTTCATAAAGAGTAAGGAGTTGCAACGTCTATTTAAATCAGCAACCTAATGTACAAGTTAACACGATTTTTTTGACACGGCTAAAATAAAAAGCCGTTAATCTTGTACAGCGCCAAGCTAAGTATGAAAGTGGCGAAAAAAGGAACTAAGGCGGCCATCTTGGCTGTCAACTTCAGTATGAAAACTCTTCTACTAACGTATAGAAAACCTGCACACACCTACGAAGAAATTCAAAAGGTTTTGTAAACATAATCTAGGATTGGGTCTGGTGTTCCCTCTGGTTTGCGGAGGTTTAGACTGTACAACATAGAAATCGCAATGCGTGTGACCTCAGAATAAAAACTCCTTGCTTTATGTAACAGGTTGCTATCTCGTACGTTGCTATTGATTCGTAAAGGGCACAACTTAACCTATATCTTGACCTAAAATTATTGCCGTCCTTTTCTGTTCTCTCATGATAGAAAATGACAGGTATAGACTTATATTAGTTATAGTCGAGATTTTTGCAATAACCATAATTTTGACAGTTCCCCAACTTGCAGCGCCTTCGCCAAAATTCATACATAAGTTGGTCTCCCTGTACAATGCTGGTATGTTTCTGGTGCGTTTTTAAACTGGTCGGGTTGTATTTTGCTGTATCTTTGTGTAAAAAAGGAAGATACGATGAGGTGAAGCGTGTTTAACTTGAAGATGCTAGGGTTCTGTAGTCCAAAAGTTCCTATGCTCGGACTGGGAGTGATAAAAGCTTAGGATGTTGTATCAAATGTTTCTCTTTTTGGGCCATACTGTAAAAATCAGTAAAAGATTTCAAGGGTTTTCATATTTCTTTCTGAAAATGATCCTATACAAAATATCAGACGTAGTGAACACCGTTGACGTTCTGTTAGTAATAGATAAGGGTGAACGTGAAATCAAATTGTCATATCGATTCATGCATAGATCATTGATTTGTAAAGAAAAACAAACTTGGTATAATAAATTAATAAGGGTATTGCACAACCGGAATTTGCAATCATCATTCCATTGCCCTTATCCCAGCATTTGGGGTCTGCGCAGTATGTTTTCTTCTTCCATTCATTCCTGTTACAGCCGTCACTTCGACACTCACACCTGTTCCCAACACACAGATAGTAAATAATCCCTCCCGCCGCCTAAGTGATATTTTGTGAACCCGAAGGTGCCTAGTCTCCATTATACATGTTCATTAAAAAACACTATTAAGAAACTGTAAAACTCTCTTGTGCTCCAAAATAAGTAGTGACCAAAATTAAGACTCGCGGCTTAAAGGACTTGAATCCAAGCCATAAAATATTTAACAAAAAAACTATCTATCTTTTCTTTGGTCGTCCTCTCTCAACAACCAGGATTAACAATAATGTAGGTATATTTAATATTCGGATCCCTAAAAATACCCGACCAAACCCAGCGGGATATCGGCTCAGGAGGACGCCTTACAACAATCTAAACATAATGACTTGTAATGGACGCTGATAGGGCATTATAAAAAATCGCCCCAAAAAACACAACATGAAGAAACTTAAAAAGACACATGGGAATTAATCCTTCTGCGTAAAAACGAAACGCATCGTTTAAAAACAAAAATATTCCATATTCAAAAATCAAAATTTCGCTTTCCGTTTATTGTAATGTGCAGTTAGCCAGTCGGGTATCGAATTTATTTTGAAGTTCCAAACTGCATTCAAATTAAGAACGTATCAATTTCAATCGGTGTTG
>JARACY010001895.1:0-50179 GCA_029255725.1 Scrobipalpa atriplicella
CTGGCCTTGACATTGTTGATCAAAAGATAAAGATAAAAGATAATTGAAGATTATAGTGTACTTTAAAGATGGGTCGCTGACAAAAATGTCTTCTCTTTAAACAATTAAATGTCCCCATGAAAGGTTAAGTGGAGGGAATCCGGTTGTGGACGCAGTAGAGTGTGAGAACAGGATAAGATAGGGTTGAGAAGCCTTATCGAGAGAAGCTTTGGTATATCAAAAAATATAGCTACAAAAAATATGGCTAGGTATTTTGCGGATGAGGGTGGCAGATGTTGTCGCAGTTTTGAGATATTCAAAGTTATTTTCTTTCTTTAGATTGCTTGTACTCGTACGTACCTAGGTACTTAGAGTAGTTTTCGTAAACTGTTTTTTGAAGTACAACGTAAAGTAGGTATATTTGATCAAGTTGATTATCTTATTATAACTCTGAGCATATTTTTGTAAGATGCCTAAAAATAATAGTTATTTTAATCCCAGCTCTGAACTTGTTAAATATATTCAGACAACGAGCTTTCACATTCAAACATATAACATAAAATCACCGCTACTATATAGTCTAGAGTCTAGACAATTCATCAACCCTACAATGTAAGCAAAAGCCTGAATGTGAAAAACGTAGCGGCCGGCGGAGACCTAACAAAATTATAATTCCCTAGTCCAATTCCATCCTACATTGCGCAGCCGGTATGACTTTAGGACGCTAGAAGAGATAAAGACACTAACCCTCCACGCAATGAACATCAAATTGTGGATGTAATTTGTAAATTGCAGTGAAACTGACCCCTGGGCTGACCCGTGCGGCATCCTGACATTTACACCGATGCGTATCAGCGCGGCGCGTTTGATCCGCTCATCTGCTGCGTCTGCGCAGATCTGCGGACATTCCGCGATGGGAAGATACAGTTTTCACGCTAAAGGATGTGGGTAGTTGTTTACATTGCTGCGTAATTTTGTTACGAGAGCTGGGCTTACAAACTATACTTTAAGTTAGAAATAAGAAGTAATTTGTATTATACTTATGTTACTACTTTACTACTACCTAATGATGTGATTGGATAAAGTAGAGTAGGAATTGGGTATATTGCTGGCTGCTTCAACAAGATATACATGATTTGAAAAAAAAAAAAAACTCTATATGCTTCCAAATTTTCAATGCCTTAAAATCAGAGAATTTCTAAGAAATCGGGTGGCAAATTTAAATCTAACTCCATGTTTACCTTAAAAATTATAACCATGTATAAAATGTATATAAAAGCAGACAATTTAGGTATAAACTTGGATTTATCAGCATTCTGTCTTTAGTATCTCTCACTTTATCACTTTTTAAGTAAAAATCTACCGCCATCAAGTATTGCTTAAAAACACCATCAAAATGACCTAAAGACAAAGTATCAAGTTACAATAACTTAAGATAACCATAAACGACTCTATTAATTACTCGCGTACGCTGTCACTGTGACAAGTAACAGCTCCCTTCTCACGATAAATCACTGTGATTAATTGTATTGTACGCTAATTTTAGAGTCAAGAACGTTGACAAGTCTGCGTCAGTTCAAGGGACTATTGACACTGGAAGCAAAAACTACTGGAAATTAATCTAACAAATCCTACGGAGGATTAGAGTGGTTTATTATGTTTCAGGGTACAAATACGAAACTTGTTATAAAACTCTTAAACATGGGTTATGACTTTTGATAATGACTGCTTTTCAGACATATAAAAATGATTTAAATAGGTACTGTTGAAAATCTGAGTAGTACTGAACGCATAATTTGATACTATTTTTACATAAAAATCATACAATAACGTACAAAATCATCTCAAACTATGTTTTTTGTGTCTCATTTATATTAAGTCATTTTTTTTAATTGTATGGTTAGATACATATTACCATTTTTTTTTTATAATTTTACTTCTGAAAAAAACAACACTTTTCGTGTTAATTGTTCAACAGTATAACGCAGTGGATAAAAACGTTACTGTAAATAAAAAAAATATTAACAAAGTCTTTATTTTCAAAAGAGAAAGTAAAGCACCTTTTAATGTTGTTATAAAAAACTGATATCTGTTCAAACTTTTACTCGTTTAGTAGAAATAAAGTGATAGATAATTTGATAAGATTAAAAGCACAAAAATAAGCTGCTAGTTTGGAGTAAGTGTTACCTTTCTTTTATATCATGACACTTTACTTTCAAATATTTTCGGGTGATTTCCTGCATAAACTTTTGAAAGTAATAAAAATGTATTTCAATTTCTTTATATGTAAATTAATCAACTCTATACTCTTCGAGATTTTCTTAAATGTGCCACGACACAGGACAACATTGATCATTATAACCTACCTACAAGGTGTGATAAAATCCAAAAAAACATCAGCAAAAAAATATGGACTTTTAACTTTGACACCTGGAGGACATGGTGACAAATTCTTGAAAATGGCGTCCAATGAATCTTGTTGTCATGTAAGCGATCTGCATTCAACTTCTGTTATCATAATGTCACCATCGAAGAGGACACTCACTCGTTCAAGATGTCTCATGAGATTTGGCGAACGTGTGTGCGAAAGTTATTTCGCATTCCATTGCTATTTATTCATAAGTTGCGGTCATAGTTTCCGCTACTTTCATAATTTTTAAGGTAAACATGGAGTTAGATTTAAATTTGCCACCCGATTTCTTAGAAATTCTCTGATTTTAAGGCATTGAAAATTTGGAAGCATATAGAGTTTTTTTTTTTTTTCAAAATCATGTATATCTTGTTGAAGCAGCCAGCAATATACCCAATTCCTACTCTACTTTATCCAATCACATCATTAGGTAGTAGTAAAGTAGTAACATAAGTATAATACAAATTACTTCTTATTTCTAACTTAAAGTATAGTTTGTAAGCCCAGCTCTCGTAACAAAATTACGCAGCAATGTAAACAACTACCCACATCCTTTAGCGTGAAAACTGTATCTTCCCATCGCGGAATGTCCGCAGATCTGCGCAGACGCAGCAGATGAGCGGATCAACGCGCCGCGCTGATACGCATCGGTGTAAATGTCAGGATGCCGCACGGGTCAGCCCAGGGGTCAGTTTCACTGCAATTTACAAATTACATCCACAATTTGATGTTCATTGCGTGGAGGGTTAGTGTCTTTATCTCTTCTAGCGTCCTAAAGTCATACCGGCTGCGCAATGTAGGATGGAATTGGACTAGGGAATTATAATTTTGTTAGGTCTCCGCCGGCCGCTACGTTTTTCACATTCAGGCTTTTGCTTACATTGTAGGGTTGATGAATTGTCTAGACTCTAGACTATATAGTAGCGGTGATTTTATGTTATATGTTTGAATGTGAAAGCTCGTTGTCTGAATATATTTAACAAGTTCAGAGCTGGGATTAAAATAACTATTATTTTTAGGCATCTTACAAAAATATGCTCAGAGTTATAATAAGATAATCAACTTGATCAAAATATACCTACTTTACGTTGTACTTCAAAAAACAGTTTACGAAAACTACTCTAAGTACCTAGGTACGTACGAGTACAAGCAATCTAAAGAAAGAAAATAACTTTGAATATCTCAAAACTGCGACAACATCTGCCACCCTCATCCGCAAAATACCTAGCCATATTTTTTGTAGCTATATTTTTTGATATACCAAAGCTTCTCTCGATAAGGCTTCTCAACCCTATCTTATCCTGTTCTCACACTCTACTGCGTCCACAACCGGATTCCCTCCACTTAACCTTTCATGGGGACATTTAATTGTTTAAAGAGAAGACATTTTTGTCAGCGACCCATCTTTAAAGTACACTATAATCTTCAATTATCTTTTATCTTTATCTTTTGATCAACAATGTCAAGGCCTGTTAAAAGGTTAACTGTTTTTGTCCTAATTTATTGTTATTGCTCGCAAAGATGCTAATAATATTAATAACAAAAGAATAAGAGTTATCGATGACCTACAAAAGAGATGAAATTAATTTCAGAGTGTATAGTTGTTAATAGTTGCAGAAAAAAAGTGAAATACTCATATCAAATCGAAATATTTCAAGTTCATAGCATTTTTTTCATAACAAATACAATATACACTACTCTTCTTCTTCTTGTCTTCTCGATCGTTAAGGCTTATATTAATTTCGACTAGTACTCTGCCAAACGTACTGCGACGTCAGTGGCGTTGTAAAGGTCTTCTTGCGTGCAAGATGAAGGGCAACGACGGAGGGACGTGGTGCAAGACAATAGATTTGCCATTGTTTGTGGATAGTCAACACATTCGCACTGGTTGTTCGTGCTGTATCCCCATCGGCACAAATTGTTTATACCCGATTTAAAACAAGGATCACACCTATAACTCAATATGTCTAACCGTCCTGTTTTCTGTTGTCCAAGGTGAAGGCGGCGGCGGCGCGCGGCGCTGTGTGCGCGATGCGGCGGCGTCGCCTGCGCACTCGCTCGCGCCCGCGCCCGCTCCCGCCACCGCGCCGCCCCCCGTCAAGAGCGAGCGGCTCAGCCCGCACGATTCAAACGCGTCCAGGTATGATATTCCTCGCCCTTACTACCGGGTGTGCCCGCTTTGTGCTCGATGCGGCGGCATCGCCCGCGCTCGCTTCTACTACTGTACTGCCCCTGATCAAAGTAAGAGAGTCTTCGCCTTTATTGCCACCCCCCTTTAGAGCCTGCAGAAGAAGGTTTACGAAGAATATTGTCTAAAATATAAATTTTTGATGCAGGTCCCGCAGCGTGACGCCATCGACGTCGTCCTACCCGGGCACGCCGCCCGAGCGCGGCAGCCCACACGCGCCCGCGCCCCCGCCCGCACCGGGGCCACACCCGCCCCGCAACTACTCTGACATTATGCGCTCGCTAGCTGCCCGCTACAATGCGCACCCCGCCAACGAGTGAGTCTTATCTATCGCCTATCAGCTTTTCTGTTTTTTTTAATTTCCTCGCCACAATTGAGACCACACCCAATTTTGTATACTAGACATGTCACTGAATCACTGGTTTTGTAAGTAAACGAATATTCTATGTTAAGATTGCAATCCCTGGTACTATATTGGTGGGGTTGCTCCTGTTTAGCAGTAAGTTTTTAGAATCTAAGATAGGTAGTATTTATAGGTAAGTACTAAATAAGATACCAAACCAAATTTCGCCGATACCGAAACATAGGATTAATTCTAAAAGACACGACCTTAGGCAACTGAGCCTGTGTTTCCTGCTGAATACATAATACCTGCCGTATATTATATTCCCAGTCGATACATCAATGCCCCGACTGACACAGTTAGAGATTTATGAAGATAACATTGCCCAGCTCTTCCGTTACCATTTCAAACACAGAACTAATTGGTTCAAAACCAGTGGCTTTTAAAACTGGAGCGATATCTAAATTGATACTTTTTGGTTAGAATTGGCTAATAAAATGTTAACGATTGAGAGGAAGTGTCATCATCATCATGATCTTCGATGAGAATGTCAACTTGGTTCACACGGTTAGCGTCACAATCGTCAGTTGAATATGACCCGTTATTTTTATTGGTAGAAGATTGACAGGAAAATATAAACTGCATAAACATGTTAATTAATTAATGTAAGGTCAAAAACAGACACGTTTTATACCACCATTTAACCACAGGGTATCCTGTCCAGTTCACTGCTGATTATTAGTCTACTATATTTGGCCAAATGTGTAACTATGTAAATAATAAAACTCAAGTCTGTAAATTTGAGTAGAGTTAGGTAGAACTTGTACCCATCGCTTAACTTCCATGCCTACTACTCATTCTTCGCCTTTTTAAAGGCATTTTTAGAACTTTTTTCATACTTTTAATACGTTACTGATACCGTTGTCTCCTTTTGAGTTTCGAACTTCAATAAAAAAGCATAAAAGTTTGAAAATATTGATTCTAACTTGCCAGCGCCCGCGCACCGCGGCCTTGGTTCACCGACCGACTAGAGATGCCTCTAACCAATTAACATATTAATAGATTCGATAACTTACGTTTAGTCGACAAATTTACATGATTCGTGAGAACCGATACTCACCGCGTGAACTTATGTTATATTAATGAATTGCTCATCTTAGAAATTTGGTCACTGACCTCTGTCAGTTTTAATTATAGTATCGCTTTAGCCACTCAGGCGCCTTAAGCCTCACCAGGGTGCAAGGTATCGTTAATAAATTCTACGTTTTTATAACAT
This sequence comes from Scrobipalpa atriplicella, assembly GCA_029255725.1. Classification (NCBI taxonomy): domain Eukaryota; kingdom Metazoa; phylum Arthropoda; class Insecta; order Lepidoptera; family Gelechiidae; genus Scrobipalpa; species Scrobipalpa atriplicella. The sequence goes on from JARACY010001895.1 coordinate 6,197, forward strand.
TAAACTAATGTTCTCTATTTCCCATTTATTTCTATCAAATAACAGTTTGTTTTAAGTTGTTTTGATCTCTCTAATTATAAGATTTGTAAACCTTTTGCTGCTTTGTATTTTTATTGGTATATCTGAAGATTCTAAACATGAAAATGTGTCTGGAGAAACATCTGGTTAGATTTTAGCAACTATGTCTCGACTTACTAACAATTTGAGTACACATGCATTTGCATAAAGAATTTGTATTCAAATGTGATGTTAAAAGTCTTCTTGTATTCCCATCACATTCCCATGAATATCAAGTGCCCATGTGTTAGTTAGAAGAAATCGCATGACTAAGATATGTACTAAACTTTTGCAACTACTTCTAACTAGACTAATCTTAGCAAACCAGCTCAGGGCAATCAAATATTTTAGCAATGGAATTTCCTGTCATCTTTTTCTTGAACCATCAAATTTGATATCAAACGCTTCATGCTATTATTACTTTTTCTTTTCGCTTTTTCTAATCCAGATAATTTGTCCCCAGCTACTTCCACCGCATGAACGGGTTCAAAACAGAGACCCGAGCACCGCCATCGCCCGCTCAGGTGCCCGATGTTACTGACGCGCCACTTGGAGGGCTCTTCACGAAGCTGGCGCGGCAGCAGGGCGGTCCCCCGCGCCTCCCCGCCTTTCCAGTCATGCTGGACATGAGCTCCACTAAGGTGAGATACTAACACTGAAGTAAGAGACGATGCTAGCGCTCGGGGGGCTGTTCACGAAGCTAGTTCGGCAGCAGGGTGGTCCCCCGCGCCTCCCCGCCTTTCCAGTCATGCTGGACATGAGCTCCACTAAGGTCAGTTGATAAAGTCTACGGCTAGTTGACGGGTTCAACACAGAATTTGTGTTTGAAATTAGATATTCCAAGATTTATCGATAAACAATGTTTTTAATAATCTCAAAAACAGCTCAAAGAACTATAGCTACTACAGAATTATAAAACACATTCCAATACAACGAATCCCCGATAATATAGATTTAGACAATCCAAAAACAATTCAAAACGCCTAAAGAAAGAAGACGTAAAAGTTCATCATGATAAGCAAATCACCAATAGAAACTTGGCCCCGGAATCCCAAACAATACACCGTTGGAGGCACGCTTGGCATTTAAAATCTCAATTACTCAAGGGGCTCAGAAGCACCAAGTGGCATAGAGTACTGATGTTAAGCAAACATCAAGAGCGAACCAGTAGGCCCATTATCTGATCGAGAGCAGACAGCTCACTAGTGTTGGCAGTTGGACGGTTTGTGGGACGTCCCAATTTTTCAATTCATCACTTTGTTGTGTAACTCCTATCTTATCCCTTAATTGGTGGCATAGTGCCAACAATTTAATAGATACTTCGAAACATCTGAAAAACTTTGAGATGTATTACCAAAAGATGAGTGTTTTATGTTTGGTGACTCTTCTAAACAGTTTCGTTAAGTTATTAAAAATATACCTATGTAGTAAGTAACTTCCTTACTAAAATTAATAAGTACTGCTACTCTAAGATTTAGTCTTCTTGGAAAATTACTGAGGAAAGAACTCCATTTGCCTAAACTCTTTTCTGCGGGACTAAAAGGATACTCGAACTCCTTATCCCGTCCTCCCAAAAAAAAACCAACTCACATCACTATCAGCAGTCGAGCATTCATCATAATAACGTTGAAGCGGTCACGCTGGCCGCTCGCGGGTCACTCCGCCATCCATCTTTTTTAATTGCCCGCGCACTAATAAAGGCGCATGCACACTAATAAAGGCGCATGCAGACTAATTCGAGCAGAATGGCAGAATCCGGAGGCGCGCGCGCGTGAAATGAACCCGCCTCTTCGTGGCTCGTGCCGAGTCACTGAGAGGTTTAAGTTTCGAATGTGTTGCAGTAGAACGGCAAAATCGGTATTTCTGTTTGAGAAGTTGTAGAAAGTTCTTTTTTTGCGATTAGTAAACTTTTGACTCCAGGCCTAATGCTAGTTGGTGATTGAGACAGAGTCGAATATAGCGAGCCCAACAGATTTTAAAGGCACTGGCATTCCCACAATTAGCAAACTATTTGGCTCTGGACTGGACTCCGCTGGCATGCGAGCCAGGCGTTCTTCCTTTGTAGAGCTTCCCATCCATAGTAATGTGAAATCGTTCAGCTAGGCTGTGTGATTGATGTGGGTGATGTGGTTTGTAAAACATTTACCTATGTTCGAAATTTTTTGGCCACCAGGGTCTACAAGACCTAATCAAGTAACAAATTTTAATTATGTAGTTAGATTAGATCATTAAATTGAAATTTAAATATTTATGAGTTTTTCATTATAAGATGACTAGAAGTCGTTAATTAGAAGAAAGTTTGATTGATACTTTAAGGTTGTTACATAAAACTCGGCGAGATTTCAAATGTAGTTGGCATAAAACTAATTGGAATTTCGCGAAACCACCAACTTGGCCATTTCCCCGCGACAGAGACAAGGCGCTGCGCCCGCGCCACCATAAATCATGAGATTTATTTCCGCGTCGCTCCTGTTTCTCTTTATAGGGAAAATAAATTTTAACGACCATTTTACCGACTGAATAAAGATTTAGTTGAAACGCTATAACACCGTGCTTCATAAATTGATGCTTCCAGGCTGAACTGTGAACTTAAGTGAACAAAAGTTAGAATCTTCCAGCTGCATCACTTCCTGGGTATACCTACTAAAGAAAACGTGGTTTTAAATTATTCCAATTTAAGGCGATGAGTCAATAACATATCACAAATGGTAAAATAAAATAAAATAAAAATAAAGACATAGTTCATTCTTTCTAAAAAGTTATCAGACGTGGCGAAGACATATTTTACTTGGCTGTTGTGTGCCTGCCTCGTAAGGAATGGAGACGTGACTAAATGCATGTCCGTTCATAAATTGATGCTGCATCATCGGAATTAAATCCGGTTTTCTCGGTTAACTGTTTTCATGCAATTTCCGCACGGTGCACCCGTCTGCAAAAAGTCGACTAATTAACCGATAGCGTGAAGGAAGAATGTGTTTCTTTTCTATAATGCCTTTTGAATGAGTGACCTGATGCTACGGGCTGATCTGAAATGCCTTGGTTGTGTTTTTTTTTATGTTGAATTGCCACAAACTGAGCAGCTAGACCGTTTTGACCGTTCAACTCTGGCGGTGGGTGACTTTATTCTTCAAGCGTGTTTTGTCCTGCTCTTGCCTCTTCTGCCTTCAGTAGCATCTTTCACTTTTCTGGATCAGCCAATAAATCCGAGACTAGAATGCTTAGCCTAGCCTAATAAAGGGGTCTTGTCCCGTGCCGGGAAGCGAACCGCGACCGCTCTCCACTGTAAAATCAACTGGAGCTGCGAGGATTAACCTTAGTCTGTAGCGTCTTTCACCTTTCTTCTAGACCAGCCAATAGATTGGAGACTAGAATGCCTAGCCTGGCCTAATAAGGCGGTCTTGTCCCGTGCCGGGAAGCGAACCGCGACCGCTCTCCACTGTAAAAACAACTGGAGCTTCACTAATTGGCGGCGGCACGCGCCGGCCGCGCGCCTTCGCCCCGGCACACGCTAGCATGGGATGTGAAATCGAGGCACTCTAGTTTTTAACCTCGTATTTAAAATATAGAGGTTTTAGCTAATTTTGTTTAGTAGATTTTGTTAACGTTCTAATGCATGTCTACACTCTTCAACTAAGCTGCACTTTGCCCGGCACGAGAAAAAGCAACATAAAGAGGCTCCTACCTAAATTGTTCTCCGTTTTTTTCAAAAGGAAAACTGTTTTTAAGAATGTTTTCGATTTTACAAGCTCTTATTGAAATCAGTCGATACAGCAAGATACCTAGTTATTTATTTCTTCAATTTGATCAAGCCGCAACTAAAAGCTAGAAAGAGCAAAGTCACACTTCGCCCTTAGCCCACCCACAGCACCCTAGTTTACATATAGAAGTTGAATTAATTTAGATTTGCGATAGCAATTCTATTAACAGAAAAAGGCGTTGAAAAAATTTCCTCTGTTCGTAATTTGTACCCTCATTGCTCATAAAAACACAACTGCTACAAAAATAGCACTAGCGTCCATAAACCACTCCTGTAATGATAGTTCTCGCTCCTTGCGCCGCGCAACGACGGAGGAAGTGTAAAGGTCGAGAGCCTTATCTGATTTAATTGCACTCATTATTACTGCAAAGGAAGTGAGGGCAACACTGGGTTCTATTCTGGATGGCAGATGCTAAGATAAATTATAAAAAGTTCTCTTTTTGTTACTTTCAAAATAATACAATGAATATTATAGAACTAGATATAATTGACCTATTGGTAAGACGGTATAAAATTTCGACAACATCGAATCGTTGGCGCTGAAAAACCACAAGACATAAATGATTGTTCTCGTCACCTGTTAATTTTAGACGAAATGTACGTACAACGATGGTGGCTAATATTAAGATCAAGTGCCCAAAATACCTATGTCAAAATCTTAAATGAAACGTTAAACTAATAATTTAAATGAAATGAAAGGACAATTATTATTCTCCAATCCTTCTTCAGGTTGCATTATTTCAAAGCGACAAGTTTAACATAAATTAAACTTTAGCAAGTGCCATTCAGAATTGGGCCCTTGGTTCACCGACTCACTGCGCATTATGATTTTAAACAACCGCAAATTAACATAAACGGCCGATGAAGATCCCCCAACTGATTATTTAAAATGATTTTTACGATTCCCCTGGACATTTTAATCACACCCGTGAACTATGAAACACTGAAGACGCTCGTAATTAAAACAGTAAGGTCAGTGAGCATACTAACTAAAATGATTAATATGAATTTTAAATATGGTCTGATGAAACGAAAATCAGTGACCGTAAATTATTTCACAGGTTCAGTGGCATTGGTTTAAGTAATGCACATGGAGTTTCAAGGATAATTCGGTTTTATCATATTTTTATGAACCTTCATAGTAATGATTTCATTGTACTTCTGTTATGTACTAAAAGTTTGGGTTTAATGGCAAGAAAACTGCGTGGAGCAAGAGTTGAAGAAATGCCTTCTGCAACAATATATTTTGATTATTCTTTTGATACTTTTACAGCCTAACGCACGCATCTCTGAGCATATTGATTACCTATAAGAATTGACAGGCTTTGCTTCCGACAAACTATCATAAATTATTTTACTGTAGCTACCTTCAGTATTTTCTACTGCTAAATCCTTACATTATTAATAACAAAAAATATTTTAGAGCTGTTGGTTTTCTACTTGCTTATTTTGATTATCAACATCCTGTTTAATATCGACACGCGATGTCTACAAAACAATTCATAATCACTTATTAAATTACACTAAAATAGGAATCAATTACGTAATTGCTCCAAATTCTAGTAATAAGGCCCGCGACCTACGCTCCGAAATAAGGCCCAATTTTCTGAGAGGTTAAAAGAGTTACAACCTTAGATAAATATATTTTTACTACTAAAGCTTATTAAATAAATTGACGTCTTTAGATGTAAGGTACTTTTCTACGGTTCGTCGAATGGCAAGCACTTTTTCATAATGTTAGTTTTTATACTCGACATACAACAGCGCACAGCACCCCTATTTATTCATTCATGTTTGATACATTATTTCCTGGTTCACTCTATTTTTAAATTTATAGACAATTCGAATTCAGTGAACTCTGTAGCTGATATGATTATATCATTTTAGAAAAGCTCAACATTTTTCCATCTTCTTACAATACTCATCTTTCACAGATTTTAAAATTCAGTTATTTTTATAGCTAGTAATGATCACGATGAGTTAGCTCAACATTTTTCCATTTTCTAACGATACTTCTCTTTCACAGACACTGCTAGCGATATCGCGAGTGGGCCGCGGCGGGCGGTCGCGACGCAAACGCACAGGTGCCGGCGCCCCCGAGCATTCTCCTTTGGACCTCTCGGCGGCTGGAGAGAGTGCTGCTAAAAGAGCTCGGCTTTCTGCCAGTCCCAGTACTAGGAGTGACAGTGATGATAGAGATGGAGTTTCTAGTGAAGGTAAGAGCAATTATCTCTTTAGCTTCGAAGATATCGCGAGTGGGCTGCGGCGGGCGGTCGCGACGCAAACGCACAGGTGCCGGCGCACCCGAGCATTCTCCTTTGAGTATTATAATATTAATTTGTGATCTCTATCATAGCAAAGGATAAAATGATCAGTATATTATGCAGACAATTGATTTCTCACGCAACAAAACCGATATTGATTTCTTTCCTTATGTCAGAATTTGACAGCCCATAATAGTAGACATTTTATACTAAAAATAAGACAAACATCAATATAATGTCATCGTGAAAGTCAAATTTATCTCATGTACAATATATTTTGTAATCCTAGATCGCAGCAGCGAGTGCCTATGCGCAGAAGCACGCGCGCGGCTGCAGGCGTGGTCGGTGGACGAAGTGTGCGAGTTCGTAGGATCTATCGACATCTGCGCAGAGTATGCTTCGGTAAGTCATATTTTATAGTATAGTAAACTTTACTTTACTGTAAAATAAATTATTCATTATTTCACAGGACATTAGGACAATTTTGCACAAACGGGTGCATACGTGATTTTATTAGCAAACGACTGAAATCCATTTCGAAACGGTATCAAAATATAGATTGTTTTTCAGAGCAACTCATTTCAATATCACTAAATAAGTAATTCACTGTATGTTTTATAGACTTCAGATCAAAAACTTTGTAACTTAAAGTAGGTACATCTACTTACTGGTTTAGGGTTTCAGATCTCTATGCACTTACGTACATATTCCATGGACGGAATTCACCTTCTAACAAGAACTTTGTCTAGCTAATCATAATTCTCCACCCAAATAGCAATCAAGGAGCATATCGTCGTCTACTGCCGCTACAAGCTGTACAAGTTGCTTTATAGGTTTATAGCAAGGAAATTGTGACCATAAAATGGTTTATGACGTGTTATGATCATATCTTATGACCCTAACCTACAGATGTGTCGTAAATTACATGCATCATTGGTCGCTAATGTATCGTATCTTAGAGTTAATTATCTTTAAATTAAACTGCATATCCGTCTGATGCATTAATTTAAATTAATTTAAATGTTGATTTATCCAATGATATAAATGTGAGTTTTTGATTAAAAAATCCAAAAGACTATATCACTGCTGTGATTATTTGACACCTAAATAGTTTAGCTTATTGGAGAAACTAATTAGTTTACAGCAGATAAAGTAAATATTTTAAATCTAAAAGACCTTAATAGTCTTTTTATAAACGCAAATCGACGCGCTGCGCGCGCGCATGTAACATAAAACGATAGACCTACCAAGGGTCGCGCCATCAGCTTTCATCGGATGTCGATCTCGCGACGATGGTAAATCTGTCTGTAAATGTGTCCGGTCGGATTTCTTTTAGTTTGTAGCAGAATTGCCCGCGGCAATTATTCAAAAGAAATCGGTGAAAATGGCCAGTTGATGATCAAATGAATATCACAAATTTTTACAATTTTCTGGCACAATAGTTAACACCTATACTATATAGTTTATTGTTTTGTTCGAAATATACGACATAGATATGCAGTACCTACATTTAGCATTATCATCTAAATTTTTACACTGTTGCAAATGTCAATAGGCGATGGTGACCACTTTCCATCAGATAAACCGTCAGCTTGTAAAAAACAAAATCTAAAGAGAAAGTGTCAGATCTCAAAAAGTTGCGCCGGCGCATAATCGCAAGGCAGCTCTATAAAAACGTCTTCTAAAGCTTCACCGACATATTTTGACGGCTACCACTCTGTCTTTTTTGATTTATTTTAATTGTCCTACTGTGAAAGGTAGATTGAGAGACGGTTTCTATAGAAGATGTTTATTAATCTAACATATTGCGTAATTTTAATTTAGTCCAGTGAAGTAGAAATATTTGAAGCAATTAAACGTGGCACCAATTTGTTTTTTAATCTGCCGCCGTAGTTTTGATTGAATTTATGTGGTTTAGATTATAATGTGTTGTTTATGGGTGCTATTGAAAGGGCAGTAGGGAATTGCTGTTTCCAACTAGTTTCAATTAAGTGTTATAATCCCTTAAGGCACGTGATTATGTCCGGATATTTCCGCCTTACATTTGATAGTTTATTACCTGACGTTCGATTGTACATGCATTCTGATAGTACTTTAATTTGTATTTTGTTAAACAATGTATTACTTTTAGACGCAAATGGTGTTTGCATATACATTATGATACCTACTTAGGTTAACCAAAAATCTGTAATCTATTAAAAACTTAATACCATACTACAGAAATTAGTACTAGAATTAGCATTTGATCGATTTAATAGTCATTTACAGCTTTTACCCTTTTACGTAAGTTTCAATTTCAACAAATCTGCGCAGCGTAGTATTAGTGTCCAATCTTCCGCACGGACAAATCTTGAACCACATCGCCATAAGTGTACAGTAGAATATGATCCGAGTCCAGTAGTTGGTACCAACACAGAATATACAGGGTGTAAGGGACAGCTTCCCGCAAACTAATAGACGGTCAACGTAACTGAACAATTTTCACAAAGAAATCCTGACAAAAAATTAACTTCCTCATACAAATTTTCTGATCGAGGTGGTCATTATGTACGAGAAAGGTTTTTTTTTTCTGAACGAATTTTTCAGTGTAAGTTGTTGGTTGACTAAGCAACCCCTATCAGTTTGCGGGAAGCTGTCCCTTACACCCGGTATAAATGCTAGATACCAACGAGCTATAGCTTGAAGGGCTTAATTCTTTATTGCACAGCAAGCAGCAAGCCGTAAAACGGATTGTGGATAGCAGTTTAGATTATCTACCGGTAGCTCATTAATTGTTGTTCAATGTAATGTTACTAACTTTATAGCCTTTAATACTAGTTTAACTAAAGCTTCACTTGCCAACAAAATATTTAATATGAAAGCTGATATTTTAATGAGACTTTTAGCTTTTCATAAAACTAAAGAACATAGCAAATTAAAATAGTTGCTATAAAATGTTAACTTAAACTATTATAAGTAAGTAAAGTAAACCTTATTAAAAAATACTTTAAAGGCTAAACAAATTAAGTGCAACAACGTAAACATTTTCTTTGCAAGTCGTCTGCAAGTTGACATGATAATTCTCTCCGTTTAAGTATTAGACAAGTCGTGAAGACCCGTGACGCGCTTGACGACAGTTCACTTGACGGGACTTGACGACAGACGACGCGACAAGATGCGACATCACAAGACATGACATGCCGCGAAGACCACATAGTTTAATTCCACTTTAAAAGGATATGCAGAATGAAATAGCGTACCTATATAGAATGTCAGTCAGTTCTGCTTTCTTTGTTTTGGGACCTTAGTAGAGTTCATTTATTAGACGAGTGATCAATCCAACCACCGTTTGTAAATTGAAATTTATGAGTCTACTAGGGAATATACGCGTGATTTAGTTTTATAGGCCTTGTTACGTACTCAGCAAACTCATTAATAGAACATTGTACGACTTTGTCTCAGAAATCCTGGTCACGGCACCAAAAATTCCCATGGAGAACATGAATATCTGTGTGATTATTTTCCATTTCATATTTCACGCCATAAAACACCATCAATATCATAAACACTTTACACCCGAACACGAAACGTGCCCTGTCACACACAGAAGATAAATATTAATAATCGTTTATGCAACAAAATAAACACTACCAAAATAGTGGGTTTATATCGCGGCGTGACATGAATCTTGCCATAATAATTGTACCACGGTGTACCATCAAACAGTATAGTACCATTATGTTTGCGAAATGAATCTTAAGGGGAGTGTGCACAACATAATGCGTTTGCGTAAGGGACGCGTGATGCGTAAAGTTGCGCGCGCGAAGATGATTTCAGTGGCATTGTGCGCCTTATCTTCAGATTTAATTATCTGAAATGTCTAATTGCTGCTTACCATTAAATTGGATAAAGTTTGTAATAAAAAATATTTCAATTTCAATTTTAATATAAGTACGTTTTTGTTTTACGATAATTCATTTAGTTTATAGCAGTGCGCATTTTATTTTAATGTTACTTGTTAAATGTTTCCAATCATTACTCTAAAACAAATATTATGAATTATTCAAAGCTATTGTCACAAATATACAAATAAATACTCCGTATACATTATAAACAATAACGGACCTACCATTGATCCCTGCGGAACGCCACCTAGACAAACTCTATGAAGACATTAAATCGTCAATAGATAGACATAGGAAGGCCGTCAAAAGCATATCTGAAGTCTAAAGCTGTGTCTATGTACACAAGCACATTGTACTGTATTCTTAGCACAAAGCTCGCCGAGCATGGCATCGCATATATTATTGTCAATGTGGCAAGCGACGTGGGAATCGCTGCTAGATTTAAAATTTCCATAATATTTGTATCGCAAAATTGTGCAAGCAGTGAACGGGCACGGCACGCAAGCTTTAAGCTTCATGTTACTGATTTAGGTAAACTGTTCACAAATCGATATTTCTTAGGAAATGTGTACTTACTTATCACTTGAATAATTGAATCATCCTATAGCTTTTTGACTCCTATTTATCTATGTATTTATTGAAAATTATGTTTATAGCTACTGAAAATTGTGTTTGAGATTTTATAAAACTCCATAAAATGGAATGAAACTACTGACTATTGGACTACCCTTACTTGCTTTAGATTTACAATAATTCTGTGGATCTGTATGTACTTCAAGAAAATTGTCTTCTAGGTATTTTCTTATTTTCATAAAAATACATCTTTACCCATATTCATTCCATTTTTTGAGAATGAAACAAGAATTGGAACAACAATGCCTAATATTTTCGCATTTACCACACCTACCTCTGTCAAAATCCGGTAGCACGAAGCAGCCAAAGTATCGGATTAACTTGTGATTTATTCCCCAACAAGCAGCAGCTAATTAACTTCCGTCAAACGATTTCAGTTAGCTATGGCTGTTAAATGATTAATGTATTGACAGCACCGGCACCTTTGTATACCTCGGAATATAATTGCCAGGAAATATTAAAGCCACAGATTAATATACTAATATAATTAATGAGTAATTTGGATATATGATGTGTTTACAGTAATTGAGAACATCAAATTATGAAATATACACACTTAGTTTAACGTTGTCTGAAATAAGGAATTCCGCGAAATATCTAGATTACTACTTATCTTTCCTACAGTAACAATTTAAGTTGTAACAATCCCAATAAAATTTAAAAAATATGGAATGTCTGCAGAATAAATATACTTTGCTATTTCGTGCTAATTAGGTTTACTAAAGGCTTGAGTGTGTCTCTTGCCTAAAACAGTACATTGTGAACTATGATAACATTTTATCTACAGCAACAGAACTTAGTTCCAATTTAAACATTTACTTGTAAGAAATTGTATCTAGGACAATAGCGTGCCCAATCCAAGGTGCGAGGTGTATCAATAATACGCCCTGCGACTTCGACCGCGTCAAATTGTATTTACTGTAATTGTATTGGTATGTTTTCCAATGTTAAAAATTACTAATAGTCCAAGACACATTATCATCTAATTTTTAGAACAAGTCCCTTTTCCAGCAAGTCCTGAACTTTGATACGAACAAACAAACAAATTCCGATATATCATATTAATGTGTTTAGATTTGGACCGCACGAACCCTTGCGAAACAAAGCCCGAACTGATTCAAGATGGTGTTTATGGATCACGAGAGGTGGCGACACCATCGCTGTCACTACCGTTGCCGCTAATGATGGGGTGTGAGGAAACAAAGAGGTGTCTGGTGTAATGCAACGTATGTTTTCGAAGCTAAGTTCTGCAATGGCATAGAAAATATTTTTGATTGTGAATATAAAGATACTAAAGAATTACGTGATGTCAATAACATAAGAAACGATAAAACTGGCAGTACTATTCTAATACAATACGGTCTAGATAGCAACCCAGACGCGACCAAGAAAATTACAAATGAAGCCAGTAGCCATAACAGAAATAGAACTAATAAAGCAGAGGTTAATACTCTAGCACATACACTAATACCTCAAATTATTTATTGCATATTGCGTAACAGCACACAACCCAATAAAACCAAAACCGGAGCTCACGATCTGCAGTGCGCACTAAAATCGATCATGCGATCCAGATAGATGCGCATGCGCAGCTATCCTAATTGCGGATTGTCACCGATGCGCGCGCGTCGCTCGTGATCCAGTGGTGCAACAAGCGTGATTTATGCAAAGCACTATAAAGTATAATAGATATATAATAGGTTATGGCTGTGGTTATAGACATTCATCGTCGTGAGAAGGTAGCTCGTCAGTTTGAGTCGTGGGAAGCTGGGCTTGAGGGATTCGAAGGAATGGTTTATAGTGATCCTTGATTTATTTCTGGAGTTTATATTTCTTAATTACTGTAAGTTTGTCTCGATATTTTACTCTAGGGTTCAGCTTTTAGGCGTCCGCCGCGCTTATAAGTCATCTTTGTCTTTGCTCTTGATTCCGAAAAAAATATTTTATGTCAAACTTCCCACATAATGGCATTCTAATAATTTTGAAATTTATCATCCGTATCCGCCAGTATTTGAAAATATGTCTCATGACATTTTTAAATATGTGTTTTGTTTTCTTGTTTTCTTTTTCCTTGAAATCATCATTGACTAGCAATATATCATTATCTTTGCACGAATCAACAAATAACACTGTCATTGCGATTTCTGCTTCCACCATACCCTCACGAATTCACCAATCAAACCATTACCGGAATTACCCGTTAAAATCTAACACTATTAGTCGTTTACATCTAATTGTAACCTTAAGAGAACTGCACTTCTATTTTGGAAGGGTATAAATGAATTTCCCCATAATAGTAGCAATTAGTAGATTAGATAGCCAGTGTTTCTGCACGAACCACTACCGTACAATTTACTTGGTTTAACCAACGGTTTAACGGCAATCGATATAGAACAGTAACTAACACGTCGGGTTCAAATGAGAGAACTAATGAAGCTATGTAGATCGAAATCTTGTACAGCCGTGATATCAGGTTCTATGATTTATTTTATTGAGTTATTATTATTTTGATTATGGATTCGCAATCTATGAAAGTGTAACTTGTGCAAATAATTTTGATTTCTAATCCCATAAAGAGGAGTTGCTGATTTTATACTGAATAACGAATGTTGAACAGCATTAATCAGATTAATCAGATTAAGAAATCTGTTCAGAATAAAACTATTAAAGTAGTTGATATTGATAAAGATCATTGAACATGTCGTGGCACAACCTAACCCGCTAATTATAATTACTATTATCAAGTTTTCCACAACTTTTGTGCTCATCAGGTAAAAGACCTCCCATCGCTTCATTCTGATGCAAGTTCTCTAAAACGAGACCTGTCAACTCGTGCCATCTTTCTTAAGCATCTTTCTAAAGCATCTGAGCTCATGTCATGATGTCGCAAACTTGTTGGCACGAACCCTATTCCACATGTTAGATGACCTGCGACCATTTTCGATTTCATGTCTAAATCGTAACAATATGTCTCGCGTGGTCACGATACAGCAGTCATTAAAGTAATTACTTTCCAACATAACCAACTCTAGTTTGCCGTTCGAGAAATGTTGCATGTGTGGTCGCTGTTAAAGATTTCGAGTTTAGCGAGAGAAATTGGATTTTTGTTCTTATTTGCTATAGCCAACTTGATGATGTACTTAGTCGAAATGTATCTTCAAAGTTATCATTTAGGTAATTTTATTGGCACATGGCAAATGTAAGTTGGTAATCCATTTAACAATAGTTGAGCTTCGAGTCGTGTATGGCTCGCGGTGATGACGCACCTTCATTGTTTGTTTTGAAGCTATTTATGAGGATACAGACGTTACTATTATGAGTGATCATAAATTATAGGGACAGGTTCGCTCGTGGCGAGTGGCATTTGAAGACGTGATCAACCAAGTGAAATTGAAAGGGATTTCTTTGTAACCATCTAATTTTGATTTCAAACGTTCAATTTGAACAATTTGAATAACAAACAGTATGAGAGCATATCATTATAGTCAATTCAATAATTTGAACTTTATAGAGCTTCAAAGTGTATTCTTATAGATTTAAAATTCTAAGAATCAAAATAAAACCAAATTAAAAGTCACTGTCAAAAGTATTGGATTAACAGCTGATACATTCTAATATCTAACTCTACATTACATAAATTTATATGAAGTAACAGATTCACTTAGTTTGACAAACGACGTGTAAAAGTGGTCCCATTTACGTATGTTTACAAATGACGCTCCCTTCTCTTTCGTTTAGTCGGTTAGCGTCAATTTGTTACACGAGTGTGTAACTGATTGTAGATACAAAATACTTCATCACACATTGGTGTAGAAGATTCATTAGGATTGCTCTACTTTCTTATAAATGGTTGAACAATCAAAAGTATATTATTATAATTATCATTAGAAATGTTTGTGTGTAAATTGTTTAGGTTCATGTTGAAATTTGACACTGATATCTGACTTGAGGTCTGAGGTTCTTTTCGTGCTTACGACAAAAAGCTGTGATACGTATTGATGCGGAAAAAGTTCCTGTTTTAACAGATTCAAACATTTCTCAGTGCATATACCCTTTTTGTTACACGTTGTATAATGTCAAAACAATAACAGCAACGCATGAAATTACTTCACTGTTGCTGTCAAATAACTTCACTGTTGCTGTCAAATGGACGACACCAAGTCGTGAGGAGTAAATAGATACGATTTATTACACATGATGTCAAACGAACCGGCGATAATTCCGAATATCATTACAGTTGAATATTACGTACCCTTGCCATCAATGATACTACAGTTCGGGGCCATAACTCTTGCACATTGGCTAAGTTCGGATTCGTAGAGCCCCCACCGGTCACACTTGTTTATTGAAAGGTGAACGCCATTGCTGCCGATTCTGTTGCAGACACAACTTAATTTATTTAGTTTGGTCCAGTCACTTTCAAAAATTTGAATAAAATAGAGACGTAAATAAACAATGAACAGCTAATTATAATTCTGTCAAAGTGACGTATAACAGTTAAAATAAGACGACACCATCTAAAATAGGCGAGTAACGTCAATGTGATAGGATTATAACCATCTGTTCTATTTCTGTCTCTGTTTTATTAAAATTTTAGAATGTGACAGGACCAAACTAAAATAAGTTAATTAGTGTACAAGTGTACAACAGACTCGCCACCGTTGTATCTTTCCAAAGGCTAATGAGCAATATTAACGGCCCCGCACTGTAGTAGAACTAACAAGATGGCACCTTTAGTTGGCGTTGATAATTTTATGATTGTGTGATGGGTTGTTATAATGTTGTGTGCTCTCTATAACGTCGTAAATTGCTCTTTCAATGTGTCTTGATAATGCAATTGAAATTAACCTACATTTTATACAGCCATGATAAGTTTTCAATACATTTATATATCACAATAAATAAACTAGGTATTTTAGGCCATCATCATGACTTCATACTCACACATATTTTAATGTCGTAAAGTTTCGTTTAGTTAAATTCTTCGATAAAAGAAAACTCAGCTCTGAATTTAAAAATAACTGTAAATTGTACAGTTAAGTCAGGATCGTATTTATAAAGCGATCTCAAGATTGAGAGCAATATTAAGTATGGATTGGACAGGCCGTTTTGTACTATAATAACATTTCTGATACAAAATCAAACTCGCTGTCACTCTTGAGAACTGATTATAAATACGGGCCTTCGGTTAGCTTAGGTAAATTCTATTTACTTTACTCTGATCTAAATACTCGAACCACCACTCTCGGAACAACTAACGAAAATTTAAAATTTTCTCTTTCGAACTATAAATTTTGCTCTCTCGCCTTAGTTACGGCTAATTCTGCCACTCTCTACGGTTTTTTCTATAATGGCTCTTTGGATTTACTGCGCTTATTCTACTAAATTAGATCTAAGTAAGCATCTAGCCTTATACGTCCTATCCTACCTGTTACGTCAGATACGGTGCAGAGATTCAGTTGAAAAAGTTAACAGTCTCATCAGGGATTTCTTTATTTGTACATTTATGTTCGCAAGCCTGTTTAAGTGTCTAAAGTGCACTTTCTGCGTCTTTTTTACTTATTTTTTACTAGACGGCACACTCCGTAAATGGTATACCAGATAGCATTAAAATGGGAAGTGTAAATGTTATGCACAATCCCCGAAATCGCTCATTGGCCGGAAAAAAGGCACACTTCGCGGATTGGCAAATGCAAAACGCGCAATCCCCGTAACATAAACATACTACAAGTTAAGTAAATATTATAACGCAGGAAGTGCAATTATTTAAAAAAAAAACTGTCTGGAAAAACACTGGGCAGAAGAGAAAAGAAGAACTGATTCTATGCAGTCTTCATCAATTCGGACTGAATATTCAACGAATTTAATGAAAATTGAAAATTACTCTCATAATTATCTATTACACAGAAATGTGTAGTTACGATGTACCCCTATTACATTTTACGGGAATACGTAATTTGGCGGGAATTTTGATTGCAGAATACCAGAAGCATAACCGGATGACACTTTTACAACTACCCACAATTTATCCCCAATGAATCACGATAGTGGAGCCCCCATTAAAACGCGACCGTATCGTACTTTGATTGCCTATAAACTTAGATTGGCCGTGAGTGTACTCCTAGTAATACTACTAATACACTTTGTTCATAAAAGTCGTTGTTCAATTATATAAATAGTGTTGTAAAGGATTGGGTCCCCGATTGAGGTCAAAGGTCGTCGAATGCAGACCGACATCTATATTGGTGCAGTAACTGTCTTTGGATGGATGGACGAGACGACAGTTAGAATAGAGACCAGTCTTGTTAGGAACTGTACTACAATAAAGTGCAGTTGATTTAAGATATCTCTAGTCCGCTCTTATTTCTCTAGGGTACGGTATTTCGAGTTTCTGCGGAAACGCATAAATTAGCTTGTAGACTTTGAAATAAATAGGTTATTTTTATTTATTACCCAATACAGTAGATTAAAGTTAATTTAGAACTGTTTATAATGAAATGACCCCGCTGTGATTTGCGTCGTTGACTTTAAATTGTATATTTTTTTCTCTCAATCATTCAGCATTATAGTACTACTAAAAATAACAAATAATATGTTTGTTTTAATATAGCGTTAAATTAAGTGGGCAAATATGCGCGATTTCAATCACATTATTGCCAAATTACATACGAGATATCAAATTACAGCGCAGATTACCCAACAGAGACTTAAAGTAATAATCAGAGCTGAGCATTGCTCTGATTTCGTAACGGATGTAGCCGTAATGTCATCATCTTTAGTGTCAAATTAACTGGTTTAATTGACAAGAGAAAGTCACTTCTCGTAGCTATAAATGATTCCTAAAAGTCATTAATATAATATATTTTTTGCATTCATCGATTTTATTCGACTCATCATTTTAATAATTTAAAAAAATATATCATATTGTTTACAGCTAAAAATATCAAGCAAGTATATTATGTTATCAAACATGTTATGTTGTAAAATAAACGAGTAACTACATACCGTATGAATGTAGTAATTACTAAAGCAAATAACCCTACATTTACTGCATTATATGTCTATCGTGATATTCGTGATTGACTGAAAATATGATCGCTATCTTGTCCTACCTCAATGTTTTACATTTCAAAGTCACTAATGATAGCCACAGTATAAATTAATCAGTAGGTAGGTTAAGTTAGCTATATCTGCCATTTAGTACCACCCGGCATCTTCTATGCCGAAGGGTGTGAGAGTCAGTGAAATTGATGGCATTTAGGCTATCCATCCACCTGAAGTTTCACGATGGGCAACGCGCTTTATTTATTTATTTATTTATTTAACAATTTATTGTACACAATAAATAAACAGAGGACATACACATTAAGGAAAAACAACACAAAAGGCCAGCTTATTTCTATGAAGAAATCTCTTACAGCAGACCTACGGAAGCGAGACAGCATACTGTGAGGCAGATAATACGTGCACAATTGAAAGTAAAAATAATAAAAATATAACAGACAGAATAATTTATTTATTGTGGTGTGTATCACATCTTTGGGGGATATAACCATTATAGATTAAAGTAAACTATGATCATTTTATGATTAATTGCCAAGTTGTCAGTTGTTTTGTTTAGGATAAAAAATATTTTTATTTATGCATAGATACACGCTATTCATATATAAATAAAATCACGCTTTTCGTTTCTTAAAGCGTTTCGGTCACGTATGAGAACTTTTGAGAACAACTTTAGATTTAAATCTATATAGCTATAGTGACAGGTTCATCGCCTGAATAATGATACACTGGAAACCCAGAAAATACGAATTTATTGCCACAGTATAATACAATCATTGGGTAACTCGACTATATCAACTCAAAGCCACAGTATAATTCCATCAGTAATTATCTATGACTTCAATCGAACTGCAACTTGACTTTCATAGTTCCTCGGAAAGCCATCGCGAGTAGATTTACTGTCAGTCAGTAAATAATTCCCAGAAGGCGACCCTTCCCGCTGTATCCAACCAATGTGATGGAAAAGGTGACTGAGATGGTTTCGCAGTATCACATTGAATATCAAGTTCAAATGGTCGCTATTGAAGTTAGTAATACTTCGTTTAAAAGTATAATTTTTCGAAAAATTATTTTATTGATTTTTCATAGAGTCTCGGAAAAAGTGAACGGTGTCATAAAATTAATTTTAACAATGAATAGGTAACTTTAATAGTTCACGTCAGAAACTCATTTCAACAACTACTCATATAAAGAAAACAAATTATACTTATCTAAAATTCGCACTTAAGCTAAGCAGCCAGAATTTTTACCATAATGTTTTATGTCTGGTTTACATTATCAAACATATCACTATAAATCACTGGTGCAACTTTGGATTGAGCTTAGTAAATTGTACAACTTTTCATCTTTTAACGTGTGTGTCCGTCGGTTCTGCCTCGTCATCCAGCTATCCACGATGGCAGATAAGCGAGCTAATAGGCGACCACCAATATCGGCCGACGTCTGGCAATCCGCTGAGTATATTGAAACTACAGATTGCTATGTTTCCTAAAAGGTTTAGGTTGTTCTTTAGCTGTACTGTTTTACAGACTAGCTGTTGTATCAAATATCTATCTAAATATGGAAAAAATAAAACTTTTTCCTAGTTGTCTAAACTATCAATGAACAATTGCGTCCTATTTTTAGCACGAAAGATATGTATTAATTGTCAAAAATAGGTAATAATGGGAGTGAGTTATTTGTTGACGTATTCTTCGGGGTTTTTTGGGCAGGGCCAGAACATACCTCCATATATTTATCAGTTTGTAATAAAATGTCATCCTTGCTTGATTAACTTTACATCTTTACTTACTACATTTTAGCGTGATTATATGTATGGTTACATTTTGGTAGCAATCAGAAATATTGTAAGTAAAGAAGTTAAACGCTTTGAGGGCGAAGAAATATTAATTAGTACAATTTTAGATTATGTTATATATGTTAACAACTTTTGTACAACATGAATGCAATAAACATATTGAGTAATTAGGCCATGATTGATTTCCGCGGATATGCAATCAATGAGCCCTAGCTTTAGCCACTACCCGTTCATAAACGGTTATTCGCTTTTACCGCACCCTGTACTATACCACCGGCTTAATTTTGTCTCTCATAGAAATATAAATTGGATTGGTTTATTAACCAAGAGTCGTAAAGGCGGGTCAGAGCGGGGTGAAATAAACCCATTGTAATTGTATTGTAATTTAACTTGGTGGTAGTTTACGACTGAAATTACTTTATGATTTATTTGGCCATTTAGTTTTATCTATCTTTCAACTGGGCTATCAAACTTGAATGCAGAATGGATACCATATCTTAAAACTGTACCTATCCTACTTTAAGTCAATCTCTACTATATTTTGGAATTATCGTATTTTGTCGCATGATACCTACCTATACTACTACCTATAGGTTTACTATTTACTGAGACAGATCAATACTCAAAACTAGGATTGTGCTGGGAATAACAAACTTTCCCTGATAATAGAAATATGAAATATCTTCCTACATTTTTTCGTTTGTTGATCGCCTATTTTTGTATGAAATAGCACATTTAGTTTTTTTTTGCATAAATTAATACCTCATGTAGAGCCAAGAAAAACTCAAGCCATGCCGTCACCCTAATGATAATCAAATGCAAAAGACAGTTGTAAATGGCGTCCCAGCGTCCTATCTTTGGCAGAAATCCGGCACCGAACGTCCAAGGTCTCGTAGAAGGCTTACAAAAGAGAGCTTGGGCTCTGATAACATCGCCTATTGGTCACTAGTAAAACGTCATTTTTTACTTTAAAAAATTTGTTTTAATATCACATACTCATATAGCTTAGAAAAACACAAGCCAAGCCTTCACCCTAATGATAATGAAATGCAAAAGACAGTTGTAAATGGCGTCCCAGCGTCCTATCTTTGGCAGGTCTCGTAGAAGGCTTACAAACGAGAGCTTGGGCTCTGATAGCATCGCCTATCCTACCGCCGCACTATCGGGCCATCTAGACGTCTCTATTTAAATACTGGGAGTACACACAGCTGGGTAGGGAGCGTGATTTTATCAGGCAGAGTGGGGTGAAGTAATAGATTCTTAGCACAAAATTGTTGTCACAATAGTGTACTTAGCGGATATTTATTCCCAAAATTGCTGTGTCATTTTAGCAAAGTGGGAGTTCCAAACGGTGGTGTAGTAAAATACTTACACAACTCAGATTTCACATCACAGTTTTACAATAATTAAAATTAAACATCTCAACGTTATCATTCATGATATGTGTAGTATTTATTTCCTTTGATATTTCCTAAATTACACAAGATTATATGGATTTTATTGCATTCCACCACATTCTTTTAACACATAGTTTTCATTAAAAAAAAAACATTTTATCATACTACCATTTCTGACAAGATTAGTCTGACGAAGTCATACGATGTGTATCAAGCGCAAATACCAGTACCGGGCGATCGAGCTAAATTAAATCTTATACGGCGGAATTAATGCCCCTCCTATTCGGCAATAAACCTGCCTATGTATAGGGTGTTAATTAGACGATATTGAATCTAGATAGGTACGACTATACAGGATGTGGTGAAGTTGCAAGATTGAGAACCGCTGCACTGGAAAGAAAGTTAATTAGTATTAGCTTGTGTTGCTTGTGATTCGATTTATCGAGGAAGAAATTGTAGTTACAAAAGATCTTCTAGCGTACGGCTTATTGCCTGACAGTAGGTTAGGTAAAATCTTGGCACTGTACCTTAAAAAAACTCTTACCAGTTTATATGGCTGGCTGGGGGTAGGTATATAACATGGGGTTGCGTTTGACTCTAGGGCAGAACTGACTACGACCAAGTCTACGATAAAGCGAGATTACAAAGAAACTAACAAGTTTCAAGAAACGAGTATGGTATGTACTCGTATATATGTAGTTACCCACAAGTACTTAGGTGAGTATTTATAACTAATGGACCAAGCATATGAATATGATCATGAACTGCTAAAAACTGCATTTAACTGACCTCGCCGTAAAACTGTCCACACGCTCCTAAGCCTTCATCACAGAAATATCCAACAAAATACAATTACCATAAAACCATTCCCACTGCTCGATAGAACGATTTTCTAAATCGATCACCTGTCGTCACGTAGGGTATGAGTTTCTGCCATTCCTGTGCATCCGAACGGATCTGGTAATTCGCATCAATCGCAGGGTACCTGGAGGAAATCTCTCTGATCTGTCACAGAAAATTGCCTCACGTAGATGCTGCGACAAGTCTCAAGAGCGCTTCTTTATAGAGTTACCGCACACGTGGATAGAGTTTAGATGGCTATTTCTGGTGAATTAGAAAAGGTATAATATGGACCATGGTGCAACTTCAATTCGCATCTAAAAAAACTGTAACTACGATTATTTTCTGGAATTTATCGTATTGCCCTACATAACAAATACGTTTTAAATATTGAAGGGGTTTTTAGGGAGAAAGTTTAGAATACCTAACTATCTGATTTATGGAACTATTTGATTAACTTCGGTTTAACCAACGCCAGTTATTTTTTCATCCAATTTCGTCCATTTAAAATTGCACATAGAAAAACACAAAAGTCCATTCCATTCAAAAACTTCTATAGGTAAACTTCAGTTTATTTATATAGAAGTCTTTGATTCTATCATGTCTTAAAAAACATTCAAGACATTTCTACTGCAAGAATTTCCACAGCGTTGAGAAAAATAGTTCAAACTGGCTAAGTATTGACATCCCGTTGGGTCGTTGGTTAGAAAGGTCCGGTGATTACATTGATGGGGTAGCGGTCGCTTGCGGTCAGCGAAGACATGCGATGGACGACATCTGTGCTCCACCATTTACTGACGGACCAACTACGGTACTGCAGGATATAGGAAACAGAAAATGACGAGGTTTTCTTTATATTTCGTGTAAAGAATGGCTGACAAAACGAAAATGTCACTGATAAGTGCTGGTCCTCACAAATATAGGTAGTTTTGTCGAGTCGACATGAAAAAAAAATTATAAAAAAAAAATATTAACGGTCTATTCTAAAACCAATTTCACCCTGGATTCACATGGTTTTTATCAGTTTTATTTGGCATAAAAAAATATGAAAATTTATTGCAACAAGTATTAAACACAAAAAAAAACGATCGTCAACAAAAAATAAGTAGGTATGTAGTTAAGAGTGTCTTTTAATATTATTATTACCTGCTTTCTTTTAAAAGAACTGTCTCGATTTACTATATTAAAAAAAACCTGTTTGGTTAGAGTACTATAGAGTTAGAGTTCCTACGTTTTTAAATCAAAAGTTTCTCTTATAAAGCAAGCCAGTGCCAAGGCGGGCTGCAGATTGCCGCCATTATTACCATTACCGAGCAGCGCACGCGCCGCAATTTGAGCGCGCGTGAAATGGCGCTCGGCTAATACGGTCGCGTGTCACTTGATGGACTTGTAGAGTCGCAGTTCTTTTCTGGTTTCCTAGTACTTTTAAGTCAATCAGTTGATTCAGGATCTTGATCCTTGCGGGTTTGACAGAGCTTAAACGTCTTCAAGCCTTTTTTGCAATGGCTGACGAATTTTGACTGATACCCCTTTGATACTCTACAATTTATATTTATATAAGGATATAATTGTGCCTTATCATTATGTACAAAATATTTGTTTGACTTCTTTTTGCTGCGTACACTATATTACCTGTAGGTAGCTATTTTCCAAGTTTGATAGAAAATTCCACCCGTCAACGCTTTGATTGAAGACGTTACATCCGAAGCTAACGGTGGTGACTTCGTCTACATTCTACAATATAAGGATCAAGTCACATTGAAAGTCAGTTGAAGCTTTAACTTCGAAGATTAAATATTTTTCTTACTAAACCTATGTCTAAAATTGCTGAATACAAACCTGTATTTCTTATGTAGCAGTAAAATTAAGGATAATTGAAAAATGGGTGTGAATTGACGTAGTAACAGGCTGTCAGCCCTTTGCCTAAATTGAATACCTACACTGTTGTTGCACACAATTTCACTACTGTTTTTACCGAATGCTCTAGAATATAAGCAGCTAGTACTCTGGTAAGTTCGAAGTATTTTCCATTTCTGAAATATTTAACGTTGTTCAGTGCCTTGCGAGTGTTCACTCTCATTGCAAACACCTGCAGTAGATACAATTGTTACTAATGCTATTGAACTTAGCTGAGCTTTAAGTCCATGCAAATGTGACTCGACCCTTGCATCAAGGAATTGCCCCTCGGCAATGTCAACGCTGGTTTAAAGAACAGC
Source organism: Scrobipalpa atriplicella (assembly GCA_029255725.1). Classification (NCBI taxonomy): domain Eukaryota; kingdom Metazoa; phylum Arthropoda; class Insecta; order Lepidoptera; family Gelechiidae; genus Scrobipalpa; species Scrobipalpa atriplicella. Next base: position 30,105 of record JARACY010001895.1, read on the forward strand.
ACTCGGCCATCTTGTAATCTCGGCTATTGTAATAATAAATAGTCGATGGTAACATTGAGCACCGTAATCCAGATCTACGGTGGATTACTTCATTATACATCAGTTCTGGAATAGTTCCGTTATTGTCAGGTATGGTATGTCAAGTTTCAGTGGACGCCGGGGTTTTGTTTTATAACCAGCTTATATTGAAGCATACGCGCAGTATAGCAAACGCCTTTAGTAATCCTAATCACGAATCACGTGAGAGATCTAGTAGGTAGCTCAAAAATTGTGACACAACAGATAGAAAACTATGAATATGCTTTGGTTTGCGAATTTTTTGAGTCTACAATAAATTATGAATAATTAATTAATATACAAACCAACAAAGGTCATTTGAAAACCTATCTATCACAAGAACATATTATATCAAATCAACGCATGATGTACGGATACTTAGAAAGGACGTTCTTATTCCTATGTATCTTTAATATCTTTAGAATAAAATATAAGGACGTACTTTCAGGCAATAATAAATCTAAGTAATAGTGTTACGACACGCATGTCATAACACCGACTCCTGCGCATAAACGCTTCCCGTATCCATAATACGGCGAATTGTTCAAGTCACCATAGTTGCTACCTTTCATAGCTTATAAAGCAATATTCCACTGGAAATCTTGTCCATGTCATGTCATGATCCAAATGGCTCTATTATACCATTACTCGTGATGGTAATCCGAAAACTGGTATCTTTTGGTCCGCTACCATTTGTCTCAAGTCAGATGACGATAGTTGACCATGTTTATCATAAGACGCGATAATACTTTACCCTGCCTCTGACCATACATCTTATATTCCTTTTATGAAATCATGTCCAAAGTAATACGCATTATTATAAAATATTTCAGAACATCGGTGTGAAAGAACATAACTATACACTGATGATTTAGTTATTTTATTTCAAAATCCTTTGCTTTTGTGGGGTTATAGTAGAAAATCACATTTGATATTTCTTGAATGCTCAAATTATAGGTACCTATTTAGGGTTTCTATTCCTATCATACATGTGTTTCTATCATCATCTCCCTTTTCCCGTATTTCACGATTTTTTATTCCTATGTTAAAATATTTTTATTATGGGTTGGTATCAAATATTATCTTGACTCTACTAGTTCGATTACCCACCTGATGGTTCCATTCAAAGTTATAAAGCCAATCCAATTTCCAAACGAAAGTGAGCTCCCAACATCCTTCGATAAATCGCAGTAGTGCCTCCAATCTGCATGAGCTCATTCAAATTCAAGCTGAGTTTCTGACGTCGTGTAGTACGCAACTTAATTACTGACTTGCTGGCTATGCGACCGTTTGATACAATAATCACATCTATTTACATACGTATGCGACTGATATATTTATACTGTGGCTTACATTGTAGTGTGCTGATATAGCTACTCTGTGACTAGTAAAGTATGCATGAATGCCGTATGTCGTCGTGGTAAAGGGTGATGGTGACTATGAGTGATATTCATGATTGGTCCATAATTGCAGAGTAAGAAAGGAAGGAATTGAAATGACAAGATATGTACTTCAATGAATTTGACACACCTTGAAATGGCAAAATCATTGCTTTTACTTACAAACTTTAAAATGCTAAGTTTTGTTTATAAATAGACCCTATTTTTGGTTCTGTTAATAAAAATATTTCTATTGCTGGTTGGCTTCTTTCAACTTGTAAAATAATAAAATAACAGTTTAATTTATATAAAATAAGAACCAAAGTAAGTGTAGCAGAAATAGCAGTTAGTAACAAGTCTGGAGCAAATCCTAATTTATCGAATGTAGCTGTAACTGTTATTCCCACTGGCAATGGCACCACCCACGTCGCAGCCATTGCACCGGCTAACTGCAATAGATGCTGCTATAATAGGGAACAGAAATATTGGATAGTTTAAAGAAAGTTATCATTAAATTGAACCACATTGATTAGTTATTATAACATACTTAGTAGGAATTGCAGATACTGAACTGTTTAGCAAATTTTGTTAGTTGTATTATCCAATGTGAATTTCATACGTCAATTTATTTAACCAACTTTATTAATAATCATATCGCACATCATATCATCATATCGCACAAGATTATTATTGGCATTTAAAATATTTAAATAGATCCTCCAAATAAAAGAGTAATACAGTTCATCAATTGTTTGTTCAAAAATTAATGTATGTATTCTATTTTATAATACAAACACTTTTTTAGTTCATCTATTTTAAGTTGGTACAACCAAATATCCCTGGAAATATTGCTCCCGCTACGTTAACCGAACTCCCATAAACCAAACCAAATACTACCTTAATAGTTTCCAATTCCCACCACACCACATTCACACCAATTACCAAGAAAACGACACTCGATGGTACCACTCCACCACCACCACCATTAGATACCACCAACGCGAAATCCAGCGCCAGAACCACGGCCAGAACTCATCAATCCGACCATTAGGGAAAGTCTCAAACCACCCAATCCATGTTCCAACTATTGCACCTTAAATTTAATATCTGTGGGACAGAGGCTCTCAAACTATTGAAGTAAGAGCAGAGACATATTAGACTGAAAACGTGAAACGTCTAAAACTCACAAAATCAAACTAAAATACGAGGTATGCTTGAAACATCACCATGTGAATATTATGATACCCAAACCTTCTTCCGCTGTGATTCTATCGAAAAGATTTTTCGAGTTGACGAACGAAACGACCAACCTTTATGAAATAGTACAATGGCGCCACAACCGGTTAATAATTGATGACTTAAAAATTAAGTCAAATTAATTAAATTAATTACTCAGGCGTAAAAATTAAGTGATAATTTTTTTCTAAGTCATGTTCATTTTGTAAATATCTTCTATAAATGAGCAAAAAAAGAAGAAGCCAAAAGTTAAATCACACCATGAAAAGTTAAAGAAACGCTGGCCTAACCTCTAACCGGAGTGTTTCCGGAACTAGTCCGTGAAACCGCTAATCAAACTCGGAGTAATCAATTTCAGTCATTAGCGAACGATCAAATAAATAAACTCTTCTATAGAGCCTAAGCGCTCGGAGAAATAAAATAAATTCCACTGGTAAAGAAAACCTTTTCACAGGTAAATTGAAATGAACAGCTTTTACGTATAGGATTTGTCTACGTTTCTAATGTATTGCAATCACAGACCCCGTAGCATGCCGCCGCGCGATATGGAATATAATCGCATCTATCTATCAAATTTCCATACATTTTGGCAGATAGATTCGATAACGGCTATCGCGGCCTTATCGCGGCTGCATGCTACGGGGGATGTTAATTTTATTCGGTTTGTGTCAATAAAATTATGAAAGCGTTTCTACACTTGCGAATCACGCTATAATATTATTTTTCTTAACTTCTCTTCAGATTCCCAAAATAGAACTGATCAATCGGTTCAAGTGGTAGTGTGCTTGAACCCTAAATGAACTATAAAAAGTTGTGTGGTCCAACGTAGGGCCAGTTTCACTGAAAGACTGTTAACTAACTCGAGTTATTGCCGTAATTAAGAACCTACGTGCAGCGATTAAGAGATGGTTAAGTTAGTTGCCGTGGACGAAATTAATTATGGTGCGTTTTCTGCCTAATAAGCAGAAAGATTTTGTGTGACTGTTAAAATGTAAGCATTATTTTATCTTCTGATCTTGGGTTTAGTTATGGTTAGACTAAAATTATTAAAATTTAGAATAACTAACTATAGCTACGTCGGGTTAAAAGGTAATAATTCCTTTTTTATACGTATCGCGAGTTGGCCCGTTTTAAATACTTAGTTAAATGAGTGAAAGTTCACCTTAAAAGATACGTACTTTATTCAGAAACACTTGCAAAAAATACACAGAAATTATTGCCGTAAACACATCTCGTTTGTTATTCTGTGAGTATTCTCTCGATTTGGATCAAAGCTTTCAGAAAGTTCTAAAAGTGTAAATGGCTTCATTACATTTTACTCATCATTGGGTAGAGGTACATACTAGACTTAATAAACTCTTAATGCAAATAAGTTTACATGCTTATTTTCACCAATAAACTTTATATATTGTACTAATATAGTTATATCGGGCATAAAGTTTGCTATTTAACCATTAGTTAAAGAATTTTACACATTGCTATAAATTGTTTGACACATATTGGTGCTAATGAGCTTTTATGGAATGCTTTCTATTGAACATAAAATTATGGAATTTCCCTACAAATTTTATTCTTTATTATGATTCTGTTTATTTTCTAATAGTTTTGCATATTAATTAAGAAATGATTTTGACACCCCGCTGGGTAGCTGCAGGGGTTTATAAAGCGTGCATTTTGATGGCTGAATTTAGTTTATTTAATTGTAATTTATTTTATACCTTTGGTTACTAATTTCCGCTCCGTGGATTCTCTTGCGGTTTGTTGAGTTTCTGTTTGAAATAAGATATAATGAGACCAAAAAGTAGCCATTGTTTCTTCTCGATAATGTAGTTTTCTGTTGGTTATTATTTGTGCAGTAGTTTCAGAATTAATCAATTACATACAAACATACACATATTTTTTCTTTATAATATTTGATTAGATTAGACACCTGTGAATTTACTTCTCAATAATTTTTACTCTCACCCCTGACACTATCAAAATGACTTGTTTATAATTTTTCTCTTTTTTGTCATTTTAAATAGTTGAATCTACATAACAATAAATATAATAGACAATATTAATTTATGCAATATTCATTTAGGACTTAAAGGACTTCGAGGAGTATCACGAGGAAAAGGAAAAGTTACGTCTGTAATTAGTTCATAATTATATTTTAAATGCCTTCTTACACCCCCACACAGCATGCCTAGGGCGATAGTGACTGAAGATGACACACCAACTCCTAGGCCCGTATTTATAATCAGCTCTCAAGAGTGACAGCAAGTTTGATTTCGTATCAGAAATGTCACTTCAGTACAAAACGACCTGTCAAATCCATACTTAGTATTGCTCTCACACTTGAGATTGCTTTATAAATACGAGCCCTAGATTATCTCTAGAAGCCATCTTATAAATCTAGATCAGGTTTTAAAATTGCTCAAGATTTTTCATTCCGAGAAAAGAAACGGCTGCGAGGCATACTCGACCTTAATGACACCTGCAGGACGGCCTTAATAGATTACGAGTCGCTTTCTTTCCTCTAGGCAGTCTAAGCTATCTATGTAGTCTAGGCTATACAGTGTGTTTGGTAGGTGGCTGCTTTTCTTATAGTCCCATTGCGTAGCCAGATTTTGTAGCCAAGTACTAAAAATTTCCTCTTAGTCCTATTTTAGCCAAATTTCGTAGCTAGTGTGTAGACGTTTGTAGAAATGAAATAAAAATCCCGTTCCAAGATGACTTCGAAATGGGAATAAAACTGGCCTATTTTGAAGCTGTCTTAAGTCCTAACTTAAATCATTTCATTTCGTAGATGTTACCTCGAAATTTCAAAACGGTTATCCGATCCGATGATCACGTTGTATGATAAACAATTTATTTGCTGAGATTTTCCAAAAAACTGTAGAACAAAAGTTGTTCAGAAATATGGGCTGAAAACCCCACGGAGGTTTGCATCCATCTACCTAAGACCCTGTATAGACTACGTAGCTACGTTAGGCTAGGAAGCTAGCTACCTAGGTACGCTATAAGCGATGGACCAGATGTTTTAAGCCACTGTTTGCGTAATTATGAACCTGTCTCTTTATGTGTTTTATTATGTAGGTAATTTGCAACTATTTCGTGTAAATGATTTAGGCCCGTATTTATAATCAGCTCTCAAGAGTGACAGCGAGTTTGAGTTCGTATCAAAAATGTCATTCCAGTACAAAATCACCTGTCAAATCCGCACTCAATATTGCTCTCAATCTTGAGATCGCTTTATAAATACGAGCCCTAAAAAGGTTTTTTTCTAGAGTCAATAGCAAACCCATTTATCAATAAAAACAACTTCTTATCGTTAAACAAGCGTTAAAATTCCGAAACATAAAGTACCGAAATGAATGTTTACCGAAAATTCGTTACAATCAGTAGAAATATTTGCTACAACTTTAGCAAATAATACTGCCGTGTCCATATGCTTGGGTTTATCGGGTCGTTAGTCGCGTTGATAATAGCTGTCTACCCCGCAACTACCGTGTTAAGTATTACCGTGTTAAGCGTACTTATTGAGCGGGCAAGGTGCTTAACTCGAGTTCAGGTTCTGCGAGTGATTGACTTAGACCGATAAATACAGAGTCGATGAACTGTTCTGGTCTGTGTCTGGTGGCTGACATGATCAAATTCTTAACAAAAGTATACAGAAAGTTCTATACATACAGCCTAAAAAAGGTAGATTATGAAGTGAATAAATTATCAGCTACCTTTCTGTCCGCGGTTTCATTGTTAAATGAGCTTTCCTGTGAGAATGATTTTTTTCTGCGGTGAAAAGTAGTCTATGTCCTATTCCAGGACCCAACCCTATTATGTGTGCCAAGTTTTATCCGGAGCGGAGCCCCCCAGTGGATGAGTAACAAACATTCAAACTTTCGCATTTAAAATATTAGTAGGATATTAATATAATTTCTTCGTGAACTTATTCGATTTTACAAAGTTATCCTTCCCTTCATTTTCTAACAAAATTTATGACGTAATTATGTCCATTTAAAAGAAAGAATACATTTTATTATTATCTTCTAAATGGGCGATCGTTATAAAAACCTCGCGACACCACAGACCAAAACAAATGACAAGCGCGCGCTCTCGATGTATGGGCGTGACAGTGTATCATTCGTATGTTTAGAGTTCTTTATTCAAATATTTGAAATCATAGGTAATAATATCAAATCGGGTCCAAGTTGTTTATGCTCTTTAGTTCTAACACATAATATGTTTGCCGATGTATTTTTCGATCATCCAATATTTTTTGCCAATTTTGTCGAAAATCACATTTCAATATGTCAAAGATGTTTTACTCTGAGTTCATTAATAACACGACTTATGTTTAGTTTTATGACAGAACCTTAGCAACCCACAACATCTCACAAACCAAACACACACAGCCACTTTTTTCTCATCTCGCTCCGAATTCGGTGAGGTTTTTGTGCCCGCGCGTGTCGCGTAATGACAAACAGGTGCGCGCGCGCAGCCGCGGTCCATTCAGCGGCGTATTATGCAAAGCCTCCGTTTCCTGGTGTGTTTTTTATCGTTTTTACATGCCATTTCGCGCTGTGTAATATCTAATCATCATCGGCGGAGAGTTATGAATGGTCGTAATATTAATACGTTACTTGATGATAGGCGGATGGAAATACGTGAGTCAGAAGAAATTTCTGTTTAACTTTTACAATGCAATGTTCTATATGAGAAATAAATATGTTATGGTCGGGGGCAGGATATGACCTCAAAATATCGTTCCATAGCTCTACCAGCTAATTAATCGCAATAATTCTCAATCCTTCCTTACCCAACTACTGATGATATTTTTGATCTTCTATTTCTTTAAACGTCATGAAATTATAACTTAAGTTAAAAAATACGGTCAGAGAGGAATTTTTTTTTTGAAAAAGGAAAATCTTTAAATCATAAATGATACGCCACACATCCAGATAAAATGAATTTGTATAATAAATAACCTATTTTACGTTTAGTCAGCCTTTCACCATAACAATACCTTTTAAAAGCTAAAAAGAATGCAGAAACATTAAAAGACTACTCTACAATTTGCAGACAGAAGATTAACGGTTTGTTAAAAATATCGATCGGCCTGCGGCTGACAATGGTCTGCCTCTGTCCGTTGGCCAGTCGGTCCGAGTCTATTGGTATTTACAGACAAACTGTAAAGTAACCGCATTGCAACTGCAAAAGTTAACTGCTAATAATTGTGTTGATAAGTATTTTCCATGCATGACTGAAAACGACAAAAGACATCTGAATCTTTCTGCTTTCCAGTCAATCTAGCCGATGAGTTGCCAACCTGTCACTACAGCCAAACACACAAAAATTACACAATTTTATCTAAAATACCGCTAAAATTCTTTGTAACTTTTACGTTTAAAACAACAGTTCAAATGCAATGAACAACTACAAACTTTTCAAAATGTATAAAACAGTTCAAAATTACGTGTTTCTATTAAAAATCTAAATCGAAAGCAGTGAATTCCTTCACTATTGGTGGCTCTTGTCCTGATACAAGTACATATTATTTTATTATGTCAATCGAATCTCCAGTATGTGCAACGAACTAAGTATAGTTTTATTGCATTTGCACCGACTGCATCTCGTAGATTTTCTAACCACTTTAGGGCTATAACTTTAACGTTGGCCACCATAAAGTAGCAACATATTTTGCAGTTCGTTTGTATAGGTCTTATGTATTTGACATTTAGCCTGGCGACCTTTGGAATGTTTGGTCGTACGGTCGTACCTCTACTCCTACGGCAGATATACTCTTGAGATAGGAGCACACTTTCGGATTTTGATATTGATTTATTTTTGTGCCTTGTTCTCTATTTCAGGTCTTATCTCAAAGTGTTTAACTCATGAAAATTGAACATAGTATAATAGTATTTGTGAATTAGTTGCTTTTTTTAGTCGAACGTGCTAATATTCATGATATTTTTATAAGCGGTGGTATCCGCGGTTAAACGTGTTTTCCCCCATAAAATAAATCGACCCGATAGTCTAGTTAAATTTTATTATGAGAATAAACAAAAAACTAAGTTTTCTTCTTTTGATATTAATATTATTGCCTCTCATAACATGCTCACAACAATAATGCCCAACATATCCGTCAACAGGTCGGACGATAGATCAACATGTCATCGCGTCACCCCACACAACCAATCACGACTGACACCTGTACACCGATACCATCATGTATACCACAGATTTAAATATTATTACAGAGTGACACCTTCATATATCTACGCAGAGATATCAAACTATCAGGAAAATTTTGTCAGAATAAGACTATCAGAAAGTATCGTACCTATTCATAAAAGCCGCAAAGCAACTGAGTTCCTCGTGAATACAATATCTTGTACTGCGCTCACCAATCTGCCTGCTAAGCATGATAAGTGTGGCAAATATCCTTGAAAAGGACCTCTAAGTCCTGCAGTAGCTGTTTTGCCTCTGTGTGCTTATTGTATAAAAGTACGGCAGAACGACGTCACGTCCAGGCCGCCGCATGCCTGTAGTACTCCGTGGTAGTCTGCCTATCTCGATGCAATTGAAGAAAGTTTTGTCTCTGCTCGTTTTCTTATTCTTCTGTCGATGCCGTTGTGTATTCACTATGGTGTGTACACGGCGTTATCCTACGCATTATCTGCGCTTGCGACCCACGACCGCGCCCACATGCACAAACTAGATCGCCGAGTTTATTCCTGGATGGTGGGACGGAAAATATTGTTGAGTATTTTTTAAGTCATTCTTATTGAAATCTTTTTCGATTTCGCTCTATATTTTGTCGCTTAGCTAAGAGTCTACTCAGTTATATGGTCATACGTACCCTTAAAGGGCTGGTAAAGATATAAGTTTTTCAATGTGTAACAAAGACGAGGTCACTATTCTGTTATTTCAACCTTCTGCTGTCGTCACTTTTTAATTCACGTTCACGAAATCATCAAAACAATTAAAAACATCATCTCGACTGCCAATCATCAGTCCGAAAGTTCAGAACTGTATCACTTGCGAAACTGACGATTACCAAATGTTGACAGGGCATCATGATCGTGACATTTCACGACATTTAGTCCAGTGCGTCAAGTACCACTAATGGCCCAACATGGCCCAGTATTTGACCTCCTAATGGGCCACTAATGACCTTTGGAATGGCCCACTAAATGGCCTTTTCTCTGTGACACGACCGCATGATAAATAGTTGGTTTATTACTGTTGGTTTGAAATTGTAATGGCTTCATCTGGTGACGCATGTCAAACACACATTTTGTCATAGTTCTTTAAATAACAAAATATTATGTCATATTATTTTTATAAAATATAATATGATTCTCTTAAATGTTCTTTTCTGTCTCTAATACGTATAGTAAATATCATAATTATTTACACACATTTAACAAGTTACTAAAGAATTAAGAGTGTGTTATCTGAAATATTCCTCGAAATTTCTGTCAATCGAAAACGTCGTCTAATATTAGACTGTTTCTATACTACCTTTGCCGTAAGGCATATAGGCGTGATTTTATATATCTATGCGCATATAAGCTACTTCCGCTATATACGTAAAGTAAGTTTGTTTCTTGTCCATCATCCTGGCAATATTACTATCAACTATGTTATCTTACCCGACGGTGCAGTCCGTAGACACCGGGCACGACACAGGTACCGGTAAATAATGCCATCGATTACAACCAGGGAGCGGACAATCATGTTCGTTTCCTTTTGGGTTCAATCGACATCCGCCAGTAAACGGATCTCTGGGAGATAGAGCTGAGAATAAAATGGATCTATAGGAGCAACGGTTGTTGGGTTGATCCAGCTTGCAAAAATAATGGAAAATGTCTTCTTTCTTGCTGGACTGTGTGTGGCATTAAGGCTTCTCTTCTCGACTGCTTAATTAATAGATGAAAACAAGGGTCTCGAAGACTATTAATGTCCATGTGTGAAAATTCAGGAAGTACCCTCCAGATTATCTCTCCCTAGGTACACGATGAAAAATATCGCCGAATTTGCTTCTCTTGTAATAGTCACAATTCTTTAGTCAACTTGAAGTAATTTCTTTGTAGAAATGATGTGTCGTAATTCTTTGGGTGTTGTCATTTTCATGTAATCTGTGTACAATATAAATAACCAATCAAAATAATAAAAACAAAGTAGGTATAGATTTTTAGAAACATTAAAAGTATAGATTACGTAATAGAATTATTATTTTAAGAGTATGTGAGATGAAGTAGGTACTAAAGGGCTCAGACAATTTCGTTTTTGCAAACACAATTTTCTCTAATGAGATTGTATAGTCAAATAAACAAGTTATTATATGAAGGTTTAATTTCACGCTTCGCAGCTTCATAAGTAACTAAAATTTCTCTAATTATGTTTGCATTCTCCTATAGATTATTTCCTAGCTCCATGTACCTATCATACCGGCGATCGAATCTCAAGATCTCTCTTTAATTATATTGTTACATCGGGAGTGGTGCTCACTTAGACCAGAAAAAATATAGATATAGTGTGTTAAAACTGATATTTGAATCAACCAAGAGGCATCGAAATCAATAAAAAACAAGTTAGTTATCTGATACATTTCCGAAAACTTCACTCAGAGCAGTCTTTGGTTACCATTTAAATAGGTAAGTACTTCTATATTTATTTATTTTGGTATCCTAAAATACCTAAATCGTAACCTTACCCAAAATTAAAAATTTGTCAATGCGTAGAGTCGGTTGAAGAATTAGCTGATCAAAATAAAATAAGACACAAGTTCCTAATCAAGTAAGTTTTTGAGTACCTAGTCGACGACGATGATGTTCTGTCGGTGAATAGCCATGTGGAGAATCGTCAGTCGGAGAATGGTTGCGGAATCAATGAAGATTCCCTGATGCAACGCATAGACGATTTTGACTTTTGCCCCATTGCCTACGCTCTCTCTACGCTTTTCTTGTAGTCTAAGGTTTTCTTAATATCTCTGGCCGCTGCCCGGTGCTGGGTGCCCGCCGGTCGCGGTCGCCGGCGGCCAACCGGCGGTCGCTCCACCGGAGGTCGTGAGGTTACACCAAATAGATTATCTGTAGATGTTAAGCGGCTGCCGCTCCGTGAATAGCCTCTTTCATGTCGTATTCTTTTTTGGAACCGCTTCGGGTCATTATTAGGGATGCGGTATTGGCAGTTTTAGATATTGATCTTCGAGTGCGTTAATAATACTTTTGTTTGTGTCGAAGTTTGTCTGAAGTCTCATTTCGATCATTATTATTTCGAGCTACATTTCTTCTTTTATTTCTTTTGTGCTTTATTCTGCTTTCTGTAACAATTTAAGTATTTCTGACACAGTGGCCATTATATAGTTAATTTATTTTTTTGTGTGCATGGCATGTGGTAGCTCACTGCAGTGTAAAGAGGCCAACCTACCCGAATTGAAGCATTTTTAATTCTCACGATTTGGTGCTAGTTTAATATAATTATACTAAACTGAATTTAAATATGAGATCGAAAATAAAATTCCCATCCCTAGTGAGTCATTATCATTAGACTGGGTCAGCAGCGTGTTTGATAGCTTTCGGTAATTTGGAGCATTGAATGTTTTGAGTTATTTCTCGTATCTGTATCGCATTATTCGTATTGTAAAGAGTTCCAGGTCATCGATCTATGAACCCTTCTAACATTTCTTTTATCTTATAGATTTATTATGGTTTTCATTCCATTCTTAGTTTTTTTTATCCGTTCTCGCATTCATACAAGTTCATTCAATCGTAACATAACACAAAATGACGTAGTTCAATAAATATTAATAAAATTATTCTAAGCCAAATAAGTAGTTGAACTATAACTAACTAAATATTAGCTTACAAATACGTACTAAGAATACATTGGCAATTATAATTACTTCATCCAGCCAGCATTCTCGTAGTAAACGGAATAATTATCAGCATTTTGTTATCTAGCTCAGCAGGCAGCTACCAGGACGGCAGAAAGAGCCGATGGTATCTCCTTCAGTGGGTGGACGCGAGTTAGGCTCACCAGTAAATGTGATTTGTAATATCGCTTCGTCCGGGAGTAAAAAGCGGTTACGATCTTTGTTATCGGTTCTGTAGTACCAGGGTAATAGGAACACGTAGGCGATGATATGCGGTTTTGGTTTTAGAATAAATAAAGGGCGTGAGGTTTTCCTTTTTGAAACGATGATAAAATTATGTATGGGTAGGTAGTGCACTTATTCAAATGTTTAATTTTTCCTTCGTCAACCGGAATAACACTCATGACTAACTGAGTTCTCTTGCTGTAAAACGCACTTCCAATTATTATTAATTTTAAAGTATGAAATCTATAAGTAACATACTCTGCTTTTTCTATGCCTATAGGTAAACATTTTATTCCCATTCAGTTACGCATTTCATGAGCGAAAAGAACAAGTTACAAACTAAATTGAAGACGACATAATTTTGCTCTGATGAACCTTCGAACCTTACAAAATGACAATCTCCGAACCACAATTCTAGTTTGATCTTATTAGTTGTCCTACAGTTATCCTAAGACAAGGCAAGTGCATAACCTGTATCGGGGGGACTTTCATCGGGTAAGTGCTCCAGTAGTGGTCGGTAGCAGAATCCTTGCCTTATACGGCTCTTATACAGCTCCTATATAGCTGGCAGTGTGCCCATAACTCCACCGGCGATATAATTAGCTTTTAGTTGTACAAACTCGGCTAATGAATATTGGACTTATTTGGTAAGGGCTTGTAGATTGAAATGCTGAGATAGCGCGCAATGTATGATAGTTTATTTCCGATTTCAGTTTTAGTGTTACGTGTTTCTAAGCTAATTGAGCTGTCACGTTTAAATAATAAAATAGTTTAATTAATTTAATTAAAAGTAATAATTCAAATGTTATATTTATTTAAAAGAAATAGATCACTTGCTATGCTGAAAATCTTTAAATTTACTAGTAATCTCCAATACATTGGCGCAATAAATAACTACTCATGTATTTCCAGTAACAAAACCAAGAAAACAGTAACATAAACAAGATGGCAGTAACAAAAACGAGAGCGCAGTAACAATGTCACCCCGCACTTCCATATCGGTGGGCACAAAGCCGCGGAGACAAGATAACGTGTTTGTTTGTCTGTTTGCATATCGCCACTGAATATGCATTAGCCTGCGTCTGCGGCTCTCAAACTTCCATGTTTTATAAAATAATTTTTTTATCCTGGCACATATAAATTTTCACGTTCATAGGCCATTGATCAAGGCGTAAAAATTGCAGTTTTTTTTTTATTTATTCAGCAAATTATCAGCGACAGTAAAATAGTAATTTAAATATACAAAGCTAAGAGTCATTTACAGATTTGTAAATAAAAAAAAACGTCGTTTTTTGTTCTTGTGAAAGTCTAGCCCAAGAAATCTTTGTTTTTTTTTTACTATTACTGAATTTTTCAGGAGAAACGAAGCATCTTTTTTGTACTGTTTTCATGTTGCCATAAATATTTACCAATATCGTAATTCGTTGAGATCACTCAATGTTTCAAAGATAGTCAATACTTGTAAGAATATATTAAGTACGATGATTGAAACAAATTAGTCTATGGTTTTCACAACCATTTGCGAACACCACAGTTAAAAGCAATGAACAGGCAACACTTTGAGAACCCCCATCTTAGATTACTTGTCGTACAGGAGTATCTAGTGGTAGTAGTGTCTGTACTAATGATAAATAGTATGATTGTGAGCATGTAACCGCTGGAGCATATTGTTCTAGCTGCAGGATCTATCTAATTCAGCGATTGGTGTATAAATCATGCAAGATGTATGCGATGCGCAGGAGTGTATCTTGTTAGGTATGTAGATTACAGTACTACTAATGAGTAGGCTTGTTTTAAATAGTTCCTGCGCCATTTGATATTATTTGTAATCACGTTGGTTGGTAGTTTTGAAGTAAGTAGGATAGCATCACTCTAATCACCCTTTTTGTACGCGACTAAATATATTTTTAGAATGGCCCGCATTTGCCTCTTAAGTAATCACTTATAACATCTTCCTCTGGGCTCGCAAATGCACCTGCCAATTGTGATAGATATTGATATCCCCAATTCGTCCATATAGTTCCATAGTAGTATTTATATAGGTAAGTCTGCACGTACTTAAAGCCGAAACAGTGTTTTGTACTCCTCTCAACTAAAATGCCGACCCCATTACCACGGAAGCACACCTCTGGCGTTGTTCCCTCGACCCGCTAATGCGAATATCGAATACTGCCTTTATACAGCCTTTATGCAACTATTATACAGCTACAAGCCCCTACATTAAAGCCCAGAGCGTAACATGCGCCGTAATGAACTTTCATTATTCATTAGTTCGCTTATCTTGAATATTGTTGGTAATTAAATTGATGGAGTTACTATAGTTATTAAGAATTTCCTTTGCCGGCTTTATAAAACTGATGTTTTGTAATAATGATAGGATGATATGAAAATGTTTAGCTTATTATAATATCATGTTTTATAATGACCAATAAATCGTAATATAAAAGACATCAACGCGCGCGACATAAACAGATAGAGTACAGAAACTGTTTGTTGATGCTTCGAAATTTAATACCTATTTTAAATTTAAATCTGTATTTACTATGCAGTTAGCCCCTGTGGTTCAAGGCTAGAATTTTTTGAACTCTTGATGAAGTGCCAAAGGTATGATCCCCAAATTAATATTTTCAGTTTATGAGTCGACTTCGAGTTTGGTTACAACAATGCTGACTGCGTTTCCTGACTTAACTGACAAAAAAAAACTGTGTTTCATAGGGCACTCCAATCCTTCGGTCAAAAGAGTGATTTTAAATTGCTTAAAAAAAACATTAAAAGTAAAATAGGAACAAAACAAACAACACCCATTGAAATGGCGGGAAAATAGAAATGCTTTCGAATCGTGAACATGAACTTTCGATTATGGCACAAAATCGATATTAAACAATCGAGTATCGCCCTAGTATCGTAGTGCGGCCAATCTGCTTGTATCATCGACTGAGATAGTATCTAGCGCGTGCCAGTTGTAAACTACTAGTGATGGGGTAGCTACGAGCAATTTTTAATATCGAAGTTTTCTTCTAACGTATGACTTGTCATTCAAAACGATATAATAAACCCTGGTTCCTGAGTTTTTAAAACGCTCAATAGCAATAAGACACTAGACTCTAGACACTAGGTCAGGGATGACCGTAAAAGAGTCGACGAATAATAATCAATAAAATGACATCGATATTATCACAGCTCTATAAATTGCGTGACGGAGCCACTCCCTCGGTGGAAAGTGCAGGCGCTGCACCATACATCGACATGATTCATCGACTGTAGGTATAACATCGATAATCAACAAAATAACATCGATAATGTCCCAGCTCTGTGGGTCGCGTGCCGGGGCCGCGCCCTCGCTGGAAAGTGCAGGCGCTGCGCTGTACATCGACATAATTCATCGACTTTAGGAATTGCCTACTTTTTCATTCCACAGATATAGAATCGCTGAATAAGAGTGTTTAAGTGTAGTTGTTTTAAGTTAAATACTTAATTTGTTCTTTACTTTACCTAAAATTGAGTTAGGATGAACTTATCTCTATTAAAAGATCTCTTACAGCCAACACATAGGTAGAGCGAAAATGTATTTTTTTTACAGAAGAAAATTCTACAATATTAATGGTATGATAGGTAGGTATATGTTTTAAATAAGCTTTAAATATGTTTATTAGGTATTCTCTTTGCTTCGTACTTTAATCAAAGAGTCTCTCGTATCAAGATGAGAATCCTTGCTCAAAAGAAAACGCAATATCAACCTAAATAGCAAATCCAAAAGCTATAACCTAATAAATGATACTTTAGCCCAAACCCCCGAGGCTCGTTGGTCAATACCTCAACTATAAGTCAGAGTAACGGGCCAGTAGATAGTGGAGTGGACTTGCACTGGACTAGTGCTCTGTTTGCTTAACGGGAGTTGAGCAGGTCAGACGTGATAAAGAGAGCACCTGGGTTATGAAATATCGGAGGAAAACAATAAAACACAATACAGAACCAGATTTCCTGAAAAACATACATACAATAGTCTCGCCTTTATCCCTTACAGGGAAGACAGAATGCTGTAAAAATCTGCTAAGGGATTCGTGGGTTTCAGTATTGTAATCACTATGCTTGACAACCTGTCACTATAGCAATATACAGATCAATCTGCGGAATAACCCTCAAAACTTGTCAGACGTGGCGGAACGACTTTTGTTTAGGTCGTTTACGCTCTGCCTACCTCATTAAGGATAAAGGCGTGATTATATGTATGTATGTATGTATTGTTTTACATAAATAATGAGAACCTGCTAATATTCACATACCCTTTAAATATAATTCGACCTGGCACGTACTCAATTCAACCTGCACAATTTATTCAATAACCAATGAAAGTCATTTCAAGTTAAATATTCCGTAATTTACATTTGCACTTATGTAAATAGAGGGCAGACTGTAAACGAGGTATTTTATTAGTTATTCGTAGTTAAGGTGGCGATATATGCAAAATATACTTTCAAATGGTATAAATTTCAGTGAGGGCCTTAATAATTGGAAAGTAAATTTATGGAGGTGAAATGATAAAATTGCTTATTTGTTGAAAAGCATATTCAATTTTGTCATATTTTATTCCTTTAGACTTATACTAAACTATTTTAAATGACTTTCAAGCTGGGCAAGGAATTATGTAAAAATTTAGAATGTATACCCACCTATTTAGAAGACGAATACATCTGACCGTCACTCCAGCGTAGGTGACACATTTCTACTTATCTATTTGCGAAATTTTGTCTTATATGGCATTTGTTAAGCCGTTGATGTTCTGCTTACCCTTAAGGGATACGGTCCCATTTTTGTTTTTTTAAAAAATAAGCGACTTTGTAAAATTAAAACTGAACTCATAAACGTTAAGGCTATAGTCACATTCAGTTAACACTCTCATTATTAGGTAGGTAAGGTACTAGTAAGAAACCGATTACTATTCAAGCATTTACCAACTAATTGGCCATATAAAGGGAGATCTCGCCACATACTCGGAAACCCATCCACACGCTTCTATAAACACCTGATTGCCCATACATTTCTGACATTGTTCTGTTCACATTACACCGCCAATTCCACTTGACCTCCATAGACCTACTAGCGAAACCAAGTCAAAGGTCAAAGTTGCTTAGCCGGTTGTTTGCGACTGGGCGGTCTCTGCCGATAGAGTTCGGGAGCACTCGGCGCGTGTCGGGCGGTCAAGCCCCGCCCACTTGCGCGCGCTTCTATTGCCGCCTTTGTCTAACGCTAGTGTTGGCCATCTTGCTGTCTCAGTCGAACCCAATGAAAGCTGCTAATAGATGCCACTCCCACTCGGCTTAGAGCTTTTTGCTGCGCCGATAAGCTTTCTAATAAAATGTATGGAAAACAATGCTAGTACTTAGAGATTGGTAATTACCTAATGACTCTGAATCCGCTAAGTTTATTACTTATACGCTTGCTTGGTTAACCACCTTGTCTAATAAATCTGAATTGCCTATTTGTAACACAATTTTCAAATTTATTTAATGTTGTGTTAAATTTACGTCTCGTTTTGTTTACGTAACTTTCTTATGTTAAAAAATCAAGCAACATTTTAATAAAACCACATAATAATAACAATCTAGGTACAAGTTGGTACCGTACCTATTTGCATACACATACATAGCAAGTAAGTATAGGTATGTACCTAAGTTATAAAATAAAAGCTTAAAAGTTGAAGACCAATCAAAATAAGTTGGCAACTTCCAAATTAAAGTAACAGTTTGGTAACAGTATAAAATAATAGCTTTTTTAATTCAGCCCAACAATTTTAATATCGATCATAAATCGACTCACTGCCTAAACAACAAAAAAAAAAAAACAAAGCTGCCAGTCTCATGACCCCTTACCTCCATCTTAAAAAAGAAAAAAGAAGCGTTGAGAAATGGCGATGGGCCACAGATTATAATTACGAGCCGTGCACCGTCAGCCCAGCTCCATGCTTTATACTTAATAGCAATCTTTATAGAGTAATGCGGGCTAGTGATGTTATCGGTCGAGAGCGAAATGTCGATACTCCCTGATTTACTCTCCAGTATGTGATTATAAAAATTGCGTACCGCAATAGCTACGCATTATGTCGTAGTTTGTTTTTAGAGGAAATGCCCGTAATAGCGTTGCGTTACAATCGATAATCATGAAGGTATTCGATGCGATTCCGATCTGGGTTACTTTTGATATGTAATGATGTTATTAAAAGTGACTTTCGTTAATGAGTTTTAAATTGCCTTTCTAGTTAAATGTTTATTGAAAGTAATTTTGTTCATTATTTTAGCTGGGTATGTAAGTATATCAAAGGTACTTAATTATTGCACTCATGCGTTGATTTTGATATTTTAGGTACTGATGTGAGTTTTAAGAAGAACCACCCTTTTTCTTTTCAAATATGTTTCAACTCTTTTAAAACAAAACACGCATTTTAACACTAATTTACTACTCAAGAAAATACTAGTTTCTTATTATTTACTGTTATACCAGGGCACTTTTTACCATCAGATCTAAGCTACCAGCGTCTGAAATATGACAAAATAATAGTGTTCTGTAGACCGCTACTCGGATCGCTGCGATAAAGTTGGGGCTATAATTCGAGCTTACGATAAACTAGCAGCCGTAGCAGCTATAATTCGAGCAAGCGTGCTCCCTGTCACAGTTTATCGACTGGGCGCATCACTGGCCGGGAGCAAAGGTTCTGTCGGGTTCGGGATTGACGCAGAACTTGTGGGGGTAGAACTGCCTTACAGCAATCCAATGTTGTTAAATATGAGTAATTGAATATGTGACTCTTTACAGATGTGACTATCTGATATAGCTCAAAAGCATGTTAGGCTCTACCATGGCTCTACAAACTTCATTACTATTTTCAAAAAAGATTATTAATGTCCATCTATTAATGTCCTATTTTAACTCAAAGGGTTCCATTGATAAGAATTGTTATCTCCCAAAACACCTGTCTATTAAAATTAATAGACATAAATATGCTTCATTGATACGCAACTCTTAATAAATTCCGAACTCATTGTATGCTCCCTCTGTTAATTATCAATAGTCACTTTCATGGAACGTACCTAACGCTCATTTCATTAGTGAAAATGCTTTTTTTCTGTCGATTTCTACCTAAGCCACTTCTACTCCCATCCTCTTACCTCTCGGCCCTCTCGTCCAGAGCACAGGGCGCAGGCATCAATTTGCGCGGTAGCTGCCGCGGGCGCCGCGCCGCCCCTGTCATTACCCCCTCCTCCCCTCCCCCTCTCCTTCTTACCTCACCCCCCACCCCTCCACCGACTAAAGACCCC
>JARACY010001896.1:0-50140 GCA_029255725.1 Scrobipalpa atriplicella
AACACCGTATATTATACAGACGTTGGGTGTGGCGTGATGCGGTGGAGGTCCAACACGTGAGCCCGAAGCAGTTAGTGCTGTCGCGCCTCGCTAACGACGCCGCGCCACTCTCTGTCTCTACCAAGCAAGCACCGGACATTTTTAATGTCAGATTCATAGGTAAGATTGATATCTTTGGACCCTGACGACGGTCCAACTTTTTCTACGTTTATGTTAGTCGCTGAGTCATGCAATCCGATGGTTTTTGAACTAGCGTGGTTTGTGTAACGACTATTATCAACAAAGACAGTCATCGGGATAGAGGGATAAACGTGCCTGCCGAGGTACGGATTCGCATGATAAATAAATTAGACCATCAGATAATTTTTGCTAACTGAATGCATGCAGTTATACTTTGTTTGCAGGCAATGACTGGTACGCAGTATGCCGTACTGCAACAACTCTGATACTTTGTGATATCGCTCGGGGATTGACTAGTGAGGTAAGCAAAAGCAAGGCGATAATGATTAGGTACGTTGTCGAAAAATACCCATAGAGTTCATGTCTAGACATGGGGTCGGGTAAAATATTCAGAGAATTTTTAGATGCAGTCTAATATTGTGGCATGTGGAAAAACTCGGAAGAGGCTTATGTTCAGCAGTTGTCTTACGTTTGATGATGATGATGATGTAACTTCAAGTTTTTTTATCTTCTGCATTCCGGAATTAATTTTTCTGATCAAATCTTGATTGTTGATAATTATCCTACTTCTGTAACGGCTGCCGGCTGTTGTAGAGCTCTCACTGCCAAGAATGGGGCGGAAGAAATTCCCAACATTACTGTCAAAAGGCGATATTTTCTAGATTCCTTGGTCAGGCGGTGGGGAGCGTATTTACGCGGCGGTGGGAGGCGCGTGCTTGATTCATCGCGCGGGAGAGCTCAGCGTGGTAGAGTACGGCCTCGATAAAGTTCTTCATACCGTAAGTTACTATTTTTTTATACGGGGTGTAAGGGACAGCGTCCCGCAAACTGATAGGGGTTGCTCAGTCAACGATACTGAACAACTACCACCAGGATTTTTTTTCAGGAAATGAAAATAAAAATTTGCTTTTTCATACAAAATGACCACATTGATCAGACAATTTGTATGGAAAAGCAAATTTTTTTTTTCATTTCCTGAAAAAAAATCCTGGTGATATGTGTTCAGTATCGTTGACTGAGCAACCCCTATCAGTTTGCGGGACGCTGTCCCTTACACCCGGTATAAGTTTTATAAGAATTAGAGTTTGGTCGACTCGAAAGTTGACTTCAAGTTCGGTTCGGTTAAAAAAAACATAGTTTCCGGGCAGTGAAACAACATGCATGCCACCAAAAGAGTAACACTTCTACTCGTTTCAAACTGAAACATACTCATACTCCCGAATCTTACTTCTTGTAAGCAAGTTCCTAAACTTTCCGCAAAATCATTCTTCTTCTTTCGTGTAGGGTTTTTATCGCTGAAATTAAACTCAAAATTGTAACTGATTTTGTCCTGTCTTACCATAGGTGCGTACGGAGCGAGTGAATCCCCACGTTCTAAGCGTGCGCATCAACGAAGGTGCAAATGATGTTAGCGGTGCTTTCAGAGACCGCAAACACCTCGCGTACCTACTCGATAGACAGACCATTGCCGTCGTGGATCTGGTTACCGGTAAGTGAAAAACAGGGTATTTATAAGTCGAGTGACCACGTTATGATCGAGTGAATCCTCATAGTTTAGAAACACCTCGCATTTTGATTGAGTGAACTTCCGTTTATAAGTCAACTGTTACCAAGCAATTCTACATTGCATTTAGTTTATTATTACTCAGTTTTTTTTTACAAAAATATTTTTTTTTATTACAATATTTTGAATATAAAATCCCTCCTCCCTTTCTGTCATTTTTTTCGATCTACAGGTAAACATACCTACGTATTTCCTTGGCTTGGCCATTTCCGTCACATGGCGTTTACTGAATTAAAGGTTTCTGTGTACCAGGAGTGCAGCTAGGTCAATGGTGGCACGAAGCTCGGGTGGACTGGTTGGAACTCAACGAGAGTGGCCAACTGCTGCTACTTCGCGATACCAGACGCAGGCTGCTGCTGTTGCGGCTAGATTCGGGTGACAAGGTAAGCAAGAGACTTCTGCTATCATGATAACCAGTCTGAATATTAGCCTCCCCCTGTCAGGGATATTGGAATTGGATTGGCGAGCGCAGTGTGAGATTTTATATTCACAGATAAAACGGTTGTCTGCTACATTAAATTTTGGAGGTTTTAGGTCAAAGACCTAGACGTAAACCCCACGCAACCAGCCGTGGGTTAAATAATACAAATGTGCGTCCTCAAATTCCATGCCTATTCTCTTTTCGCACAGACCTACCTTGGATGTTTCTTGGTATTTATTTTACATTTTCAGGAAATCATAGCAAGCGGCGTTGGTTTTGTTCAATGGATTGAAAATAGTGACGCTGTTGTAGCGCAGACACCGACGCATCTACTTATTTGGTAAGGCGTTAAACCTATCAATACATTCAAAATGAAGTTGGGGTCTTTGTGAATAGAAATTTAAACGTTGAAATCTCAGAATCGGTGGTGGTCATCATGGTAGAAAATGCTAAAGTAAAACGTAATTTCAGGTATAGCGCGTGGGACCCTGGTAGTGTGGAGATGGCAGAATGTGGCGGAGGAGCGGCAGTTGAAGTTTCGGCAAGGAAGGTGTTATTTGAAGGGGGGCAGCTGCCTTATTTACAGCTTGATGAACATAGACTAGCTTTTAGTAAGTGTTATACTACCAAATACCTACTCTATTCAAAAAATAAGAATTAAAAAAAAATGGCAATATTTATTGAATACAAACCAAAATAAACTTGCCTAAAATATTGTTCTAATTTAGCCTTTGGCATGAAACAAAATATTGTTAAGATAGGATTTGGGAAAAAATATTGTTAAGATAGGATTTGAAATCCTGGTCACGCGCAGCACCAAATGTATGAAACAGTTTTGGTGCCGTAACCAGGATAAGCCTTGTTTGTTTCAGACAATGCGCTTCGTATCGGCGACTTAGCGGGATGTGCGCGGTACCTTGATGGCGTAGGACACAGTGCGGATGTGGCACCGCTATGGAGACAACTGGCTGAAAGCGCCCTTATTAACGATGATATTCAAGTACTTATTTATTCACTTTTTTCTTTAGATGTTTCTAATACTTTAAGTATGTTACACTTTGTGTTGTGATTTCTTGATGGAACTCCATAGTATACTTTTTAATAAAACTATTTACACTAGTTCCACTTTATAATATTTATTTGCGACCGGTTTCGTTACACCATCTTCATCTTCTTTTTGATTTTTAAATTACTGCCTGAAGATGGTGTAACGAAACCGGTCGCAAATAAATATTATAAAGTGGAACTAGTGTAAATAGTTTTATTAAAAAGTATCTAATACTTTACTTTATTAGCTCCGACAACTCAATGCTGGTTTGGGCCTCCCCCAGTTAGGGGTTTTTTTGACTCATCACGCTTGGTGGGTGGACTAGCGAGTAAAGTGCATGATGTAAGGAATACTCAAGTAACGCTGGTGAATAATAATAATAATAAGAATAATTTATTAAAAATAACGATACCTACGATGGTTGCAATACGTTGACAATTCTCTGGTTTAATCACTATTTGCAATACCCACTACTAGACGTTGTGTGTGACTTACGAAAATACAAAATTCAATAAAAACAATTAAGTTAATGGCATCTACAGGGTATTTATTTACCCTATACAAAATTACCACATCGATCAATTTGTAGGTAGTTTTTTCGTTCTCCGTTTTTTTTTTGTGAAACTTGTCCAATTTTGTTGTCTGAGCAGCACCTATCAGTTTTTTTACTGACTAAAAAATAACCGTCGGAAAAAAATATTATTTAATTCAATTTTTCTCCTATTTGCTAGCTGGCAGCGAAATGCTACCGCGAGATCGGAGATGAGGCGCGCACGTTCTATCTTGATAAGAGCGTCGAGCTGGCGGCCGCAGAAGGCAACGGTGACGTCACAGCTGGTAAGATTTATTACATTTTTTTTCTTATTGTCGCCTTGAAATACTGCAAAGTTGATGGTTTAAAATTTTTCTAGGTGTGTTTTTTTTAAACTGCTTCTGTGTTCTAGTGGTATAATTTTTATCAATTTATTATTTTATAAGAATTTTACCTGTTTGGTTATGATTGTGAATATTCCGTGTTTTGGAGGGCACGTTAATTAAGGCGTCGGTCCTGATCGCTGTCTTGGATAGTGGTCGTTAGTCGTTACATAAACAATATCAGAGTCAGAGATCGTTTCGCTGTTACTAGACACCGGTTCATTGGGACTCTAAAAAACCTACTCGATAGATTATAACAAGAATTTTTGAAAAATGTTTGTAAAAAAATAAAACCACGAATTAGGTACCTCCACACTACCATATTGACTGATTCTTTGGCTATTTTAATATAGCATACTATATTCAAATATTCCAATAACCTTCTCAAATGCAAACACGATTTTCTCCCAATAGTTTTGCTCTACGAAAGCGCTACGGTAGTCGCGTAGCAAAATGCTACGAAAGTTATTCGTGAATTTTCTGATAGTTCGACTTGCAATAACACAAACTTAGATTCACACCGAACTTTGTATTTCTCGGCAAGCTTATAAAAAGGCAGTTTTGGGTCGTTGAAAACGAGCATATTTTGACTTTCAAATCAGTTTTTGCTAAGAATTTCAGTGTATTTGATTCATTTTTGATCAGGTCTCAACAGCCCAATACTTAGGGCACGTCTAGCCATATTTGCTGGCGATCTAGCCACAGCTGAAGAATGCTACGTAAAAAAAGCCAACAGACCGGACCTAGCCATCAACATGTACAAACAGTTCAACAAGTGGACTGAGGCTATAGCACTGGCGGAGAAAACTGATCGGGCATCGGTGATGAACTTGAAACAACAACATATGGATTACTTGACTTCTACGGGTGAGTAAATAATTCACTATTGGGCAGTTGTCGCTTTGCCTACCCCGCTAGAAATGCAATTAGTATACGGTCTAACTGAAATACTCTACCCACAAAAAAAAGTCACATGGCTAAAGTAAAAGAGGTTCTATTAAGACGTCGATGCTCTACCTTTTATGAAGATCTTGTTCAGTATAATATTTGTAGTTAAAACCGCTTGAAATTGCTACGGCGTAGCAAATTTTTTATTGACAATAATCACTAAGACTAACATCAAAAAGCCTATCCAATTATCCATCCTATAAATCCAACCAAAATGTCACCAATAGGTCGTTTGGGAGAAGCCGGTGCAGCCCTAGCTTCGACAGGCGACGTGCAAGGCGCTGTGAGATTGTGGCTGAAAGGAGGTCGGGCGAGACGAGCCGCCTCCTTGCTACTGCAACACCCGCAAATGTTGAGGGACAATGAACTGGTTGATGCCGTTCATACTCAACTTATTCAGGTGATTACCTGATGATTATAACAAAATTATTATTACTTCAGGCAGAGAGTTCGAAAACTGGAAATAGATTTTTAGAGTTCCGTCAGATCATTATACTTGATACAAGTAAAACTTGTTCCGTTTTGCAAGCTACTTGAATAATGGACAAGTTTTATAATATTAGGAGGAGTGGTGGGAGATGGCGGGTGAACTATCGGAAAGGAAGGGAGAAACAATGGCTGCGGTAGAATATTACGCTCGAGGTCACAACTTCGCCAGAGCAGTTCAACTCGCCAGAGAGGTCAGTGAAAGATATAAACAGCAAATTATTTGTGTGCTTGAGCAAACTTTTGAAAGTCCCAAAATCTGAATTTATTATAGTCACTTGCAGCATCTTATATTCAAAGGAAACACTCATTGATATTCATACTTTGCGGAAAGAATCAGTGAAATAAGTATCTTGTTTTTTCATCATCTTAGGCATGTCCATCAGAGGTGACTCGTCTGGAAGGCATGTGGGGCAACTGGTTGGTATCTTCACGGCAGGCGGGTGCTGCGGTTCCGCACCTTATTGAGGCGGGGCAGACGCGCGCCGCCCTCGCCGCCGCCATCAAAGCTCACCACTACAAACGCGCCCTCCAGATTGTTCAGGTCTGCTCATACTTTTTTGGTACAAATGGCTGGTTAGGTCGTGGCAGACAAAGTTTGGCCTGTATTATCAGCAAAGTTTAATAAATTGTTATATTCTAGCGAGAAATACATTGAGAAATACAAGTAAGAAATAACGTACTACCGAGAGCACTTCCTTGGGGGACTCTAAAACTAATATTGGTGTAATTTCTCCTACTTCTGACCTCCCTGTTTTGACGAAACTCAAATTAATGTTGGTGTCATTGCTGGACATCTTCCCTATTCCTGACTTCCCATGTATGAAGAAATATACTACCAGTATTGGTAGACTAACAGAGTAAAATGCCTTTGCAAAGTCTAAAAAGATAACAACTTATTAATTCTTTTGGTGGTTCCATTACTTTATTTGTGAGACGAGAAAAGCAGATATTTTTTAGCAATCCCAGTCCCAAATTTAAATAAAAAAACTAACATATTGTGCTCTTTTAGGTTATCGAAGATAAAGAATCCATCCGAGATGAATGCGAACAATTGGGCGATCATTTTATTTCCATTCAAGTAAGTCTCACTGATTCCACTGTTAGACGGTTTATTTTAATAAAAAAGCCCATGTATCTATATTTTGCTAATATTTTATTGGATAAATCCAGGAATGGGAAACAGCAGAACGCGTGTTAAGTTCTTGCGGCATGGCCGAGCGTTGTGTTCGTTCATACAATGCCGCAGGTCGAGTAGCCGACGGACTGCGTCTGGCTGCAGCACAACTATCTGAAGAGGAAACCAGGGATATATACTTACCGCTAGCCCAACAACTAAGGCAAGAAGGCCAGTTGAGGAAAGCTGAGCAGATTTATATTGGGCTCGGAGAAGCTGATGAGGCGATTTCTATGTACAAGGTAAATCTTATAATTAGATGAAGTTACAGATCTGTTCAGATTTATTTGTCACTTTTATGCCCTAAGACCTTTCGGCGTTTTAATCTCTATTCAAAGCACTTTCCATTACAATAGGTTGGTGGATTTTTCGTTTCTTTATTTTACTTTCAGCTGCATTTTGGGGCAACTATGTATCACCCGTATTTATTGACTAAAACTTCTTAGTTTCTGCTTGGAGCCGCTCTAGTGAATTATTCTCATTTTACCAGGAAGCAACCCAATACGATGCGATGCTGCGTTTGGTAGCTGCCCACCGCAGTTCTTTGCTAGAAGCCACGCGTCGCCATGTCGCTCAAGCGCTTCACGCGTCGGGGGACTTGAAAGCTGCCGAGAACTACTATGTCCAAGCTGGTAAAGACTTCTACTTTCGTGTCAATGGTAACTTAAACGTTAAACTTCCAAAAACTAGTCCAAAAACTGCCTGTTGGTTTGCCACCAGGATAACTTACGAATTACATAGAGTAGAACAGTGTGTCGATCGTGGTTTTCGTAAAGTCTTGTCAATTCACTCTTTGTTTAGGTGACTGGAAGAGTGCGATCCAGATGTATCGAACGGTGGGGCAGTGGGAAGGTGCCGAGCGAGTGGCACGCGCCCACGCTCCGAGCAGCGTTCAGCAACAGGTTGAGTTTTTTTATTTACGATGACTTTGCCAGGCAAAGTTTGCCTATAGTCTGTCTACATCAATGGTGACTGAAAGACACTCGATAATGGAGCGAGTTCCCCCAAAAATAAAGACGGAACTGATCGAACCGCTAATAGGCTGCCCTTCCTCAGCCTATCACTGCTTAAATGGGAATGTGAACCGGGACTACTCAATAAGCAAGTTAGTCGAAGATAGTTAGGAGTGAGATAGCGCCCATAAACCCCTAAATATTCTCATTCTTCTAAAATACACGACAACTTTCTAAAATCAATAAGGTATCGGATTTTTAATGATCGTACAGGTGGCAATGCAATGGGCTGCCGCTCTGGGAGGGGCGCCGGCTGCAAGACTCCTAGCTGCTCGAGGGCTAGCTGCTCTAGGAGCCAGATGGGCTTTGCAAGCGCAAAGGTACGTCATGGTTTTTTTGGTCTATGGATGAATATAGGGGAGGCTTTCCATGTTTACAAATTCAAAATCTATCTTTCTTCTTCTTCTTTGATTTGAATCACTGGCCTGTTAAATGGAGTTTCTGCAAAATTGAGCCACTTTGAGCGCATATCGTCATGTATGCAGATGTTAGGTTAGGGCTTGTAAGACAAGCAAGAGAAAATATAAAGGTGGACTAGCAACTGACTCAGAAACAATCTGTAGGAATTGTGAAAGGAAACTAACACTTTTTGTGGACAGGTGGGACATTGCCATGGAACTAAGTGAACTCGGTGGCGGTATCACAAAGCGTGAAGTGACGCGTCACGAGGCTGCTGCCTTAGCAGAAGAGCATCCTGAAGAAGCAGAGTCTGCTTTTATCAGAGCTGGTGCTTTTGAAGACGCCGTCCGCATGTGGATGACCAGGGGCCACCACCAGCGTGCCTTACAGCTGGCTGAACAACATGCTGAACACATGGTAAAACCATCCCGGTCACAGTTTCATAAACTGTTTCTTACCCTATAAAGCATAAGGTCATCCAAAAGACACCAATTTTCATTGCTCTAAAGGGTAAAAGCAACATGTTTTGATTGCTCTATGGTTGTAGGTGGAAGAAGTGTTGGTCGAAGGGGCCAGAGCAGCGGCAGAACGAGGCGATCTGAACCAGTTTGAAACACTGATGATACGCGCTAATCGGCCGAGGGAAGTCGTGCAGCACTATAAGGAACTTGGTAAGACATTCGTTTTTGAACTTGAATTTTGTTACGTGTGTGATAATAAACATAAATAACATGAAACGGTTTTTAAGTAATTTATGATGTTTGTAATTGTCTTTTGACTCAAATCTTTAGAATTGTGGGAAGAGGCAGCGAGGGTGTCCCGCGAATACCTTCCGGACAGCGCTGAGCCGGTACCACCAATGGTTCCGCCATTACTACAGAGGGCTGCTGATCACGCTGATAGGTAAAATAAAAACTGCCTACTTGTACTAGATGTCCTTATAATTTTCTGAGGTTGTTTGTTTAATACATGTAAGTATATATAAATAATATAACATTGATATTTTTGTTCAGGGGAGAATGGTGGGAAGCAATAGAGCTGCTGATAACCGCAAGCACGGCCGGCGCTGCTGGCGGAGCGACGCGCTTGGCTGAACGCGCCGCACTGAGGGCCGCGCGGCTGGCCAGGGACCACTTACAGGGCGCCAGTAGAAGGAAGGCGGCCGACATGCTGGCTGACAGGTAGCATGTACTGAACAATACTTGTACGCGGAATAAACCCAACCAACCCAACAGACCCATCTGACCCAAATGACCCAACTGAGCCAACTGACCAAAACGACCGAATCGATCTAAGACGCCATTTTCCAGATAATTTCATATTTTTGCAGATTCTCAGCAATCGGACAAAGCGACGTCGGAGAACAACTTCGATCAGCCCTCGCTGAGGGATACGATGGAGGTGAAGATGACGCTACAGGTATGAATCATAAATTAATATTATCCTGGTCACGGCACCAAATTGTAACCATCCCACCAAATCCCATTTACGTCTTGGAAGTTTAAATTGGAGTGGTCTGATAGCGAAACTTAAAATCATCACGAAAATTCTCTGAACAACGTGGTTATTTTGTATGGATAAATAATTTTTGTTTTAATTTCTCAAACTAATTTCTTTGTATAAGTTAAATTTCGAGCAACCCTGTCAGATTGGGAACTGTATCCGAAAGGATCTTCTATGTATTTATTTTGTTGTATGCCAGGTGCGTCTTCAGAATATGCCGAAGAAGAGCCAGGTCCTGCGCCCCATGTCTCGGAGTCAGAGGGAGAAGCAGAAACGGAAGGCTTGGAGCGACTGGCCCGCGCCGGGCACTGGCAGCGCTGCTTGGCACACGCCGGGGCTAAGGCGCCACACTATGCGTTGAGATATTCGGCGCATCTGTTCAAAGCTCATCAGGTATTATAACAATTTATGGTTCTCTATCAGAGTTTGAAAAGTCTGTTTTTATGTGCATGATGTTTTAAACTCTGTAGAGTCTATTAAATACTTGTGATTGTTGGTTTGGTACTTGGGGAATATCTATTGTAATATTTCTTTGTTAATAAATACACTATTTATGTACTCGTTTCACAGTTTATTGTGGAATAAACCCAAGGAACCCGTTTACAAACAAAGAAAGATTTGTAGTCTTTTCATTTACTTGGGGTCTTGCCAACCTGGTATACAATACACAGAATCTGTATATGCCAGTGAGAAAAACCTTCATAGGTGTTAACACAATGACAGTAAAATTTTGTGATTCGCATTCGACTCAAAAGACGTGACCGGACCATGACACATGATTGCAACAACGTGCTCTTTCAATCCCGTTTAAAGCAGATTCTGCGAACCACTTTGCAATTCCATCAATGAATTATTTCCGCAGCGTATAGAAGGCGTAGATATCGACAGCGAAGAAGTACCGGAAGCGTTGTCTCAAGTTCTCGACACACTGCGACAATATCTCGTCAACGACTCCGGAACTACTCTGTCCAGCAACGATGCACCTCTAGCCCGCGCGATATCTAGCGAGATCCTCGTGAGGATATCGATGGCTCCTAAAGCATTCTCGGCTATGAAGGACGCTGCTACCGTGCTATTGGCTGCTGGGGCTGATGACCGGGCATTACAGGTTCGTTGTTCCTTAGTTTTTAGGTCACGCATTTTTGCGATTATTTGGTCATTACTCTAGTCTAAATGAGTGATGACTCAGGCGCTGGTTTATCCAGTAGCGAAATGCTTCCGGCGCGGGCGATATCTAGCGAGATCCTTGTGTGGATATCCATGGCTCCTAAAGCGTTCTCTGCTAAACTATTGGCTGCTGGGGCGGATGACCGGGCTTTATAGGTTCGTTGAGGTTTTATGTTCCTTAGTCACGTACTTTTTAGTTGGTGATTGGTTTGCACTAGGACTAGGCTCTAGTATAGAGCATTGGTGATTAAGATGATGATGATGATGAAGTAAGCTTATCCAGAAACCAATAAAATTCCGTGAGAGAAAACATTTTGACTTCTGAAAGTTCATGGCATATATTTGGCTTACATAGACATCATATTATCAGCTATTCAAAGTGGTAACTTTTTCAGGCCATAACACTTCTGATGGCGTTACATGTGCCGCAAATAGCTTCAAGAGCTGCACGATCGTTGCCGCGGTACACTGATATTACAGTTGCAGATGTAGGTTAGTACTCTTTTCTTGAATTTTCTGTGTAACAAATACAATAATTTATAACTAAAAGTCGGATGGCTACAAAGCTAGCTTTAGGTAGCTTCTAACATAAAAGATAATCTAGCAGTGTTAATTTTAAATTAATTAAGAAATGTGTTTCCCGAATCGACACTAGTATCTATCTTTTAACACTGTCGCTTTCTAAATTAGAAATGTAAAAGGGATAAGAAGTAATACCTGATTTTAGAGCTGTCAAAGTGATTCTAAAATCCGACCCTAGAATGAGTAATTTTCATATTGCATGCTCTCTAATTTTGGGTCGTTTTAGACATCTTTAATCACTGACAACATTAAATATCCTAAAATCAGATATCTCTTTCATATTTGACACAATTTTTATATTTTTCGTCGCAGTGTACTACGCTTGTGGTTTGGCTGTACGTGCCGAAGGAACTGGCAGCTTTAGAGAAGCGTTTGTGCTCCTGAATAGAAGTCTGGACTTGGCAGAAGCAGCTGATGACGATTCTGCTCATCTCTTAGATTATACTGATTTCGGTAAGATGTTGATGCAATATGAAATTATTGAATTTGTTTTTCGATTCGCCTTATTCCAGGGTATACTCGTGCCACTCGGTGGAGACATACGGGGTGTCAGTTTAAGGCACAGCGTACCGCAAACTGATAGTGGTTGCTCAGTCAATGAAACTGAACAACTTTCACCATAAAACTCTTTCAGGGAATGATCAAAATTTTAGGTTTTATTTTGTATGGGGAAGTAATATTTTTTTATTTCCTGAAAGAATTTCCTGGTAAAAATTTGTTCAGTTTCGTTGACCGAGCAATTCCTATCAGTTTGCGGTACGCTGTCCCCCCCTTACACCCGGTATAGGTATGAACTGATGATGAAGACGATGTTTTATGAAGATGATGATTGTTATTGTATTTTTATCAGAATGCACGGATTGGTCCCGCACCCCTTTATTGCTGGAAAGCGCCTGCCTGCGCGGGACTGCTTTAGACGAGATCCGGGAATGGGTCCTCTCGGTGTCTATGGACCAGGCTGTTGAACAGGTAAGGCATCTTACGAACGAACAGCACTTGCACACTACAGGTTCGACTGCAGCCGTAGTAGCCACCGGTCGACAGCAGCCGTTGACGACAGTTGCAGTCGTACCTGTAGTTGGAAAGTGCTGGTCGTCTGTCTGTATGAAGCCTAAAATAAATTAGGAGAAATAAAGAACTATTTTTGTCACTAATTCGACTTCATAAATTGCTTATTCTATGTGTCTCTTTGTTCTTACTTTAAATCTTAACGACAGTTTTTTAATAAACAAAACATAATAATAATCGACTTGCCTTTTTCCAGACCTTGCCCGTGGACAGTCGAGGATTGTATAGTTCGAGTGTGGGTGCAGAAGAAGCGTGCTGCGTGTTGACTGGATATCCACTTGGGTCACGACTCGTCACCTTCACTAATGGTGAGTTTGTATTGTAGTAAACAAGTAGTGAAGTGACTTAGTGGAAATTAGAGTTGTAGCATGTCGCTACGCCGTCGTAGCAAACAGCTACGGAATCGGTATTATTTCTATATCAATTTTGTTGTTGGTGCCGTAACCAGGATACAACCATGATATACAGCTTCATCGCATGTCTTTTTAATCTTCTACTGTATGTCAAACAATCTGATGAAATATGGTGTCCGTGTTAGTGAACCGCTCTAGCAAAAGTTTGACATGATTTGTCGGTTTTTTTTTTTAAATCATTATGAAATAAACTTTGATTTGGAGGAGGCCTATTGTATCTTAGCTTTCTTCTATTGTTTGACACTGATGTTGTTCGTTAGGTCGTTGCGCTAACCGCGAGTGGTGGTCGCGCGCGGTGAACGCGAGTCGCGGCGGCGGCGCCGTCACCGCGCTACTCAGCCATATCGGACAGTGGTGTGGTCCTGCCGATTTCTCGCATATTTGAACGAAAATTATACAAACCATAGTGGAATTTAAAAGATATCATAAACCCACGACCATGATGATTTAATTTTATTGATCTCCTTTGACGTAAATGTGTGATGTACAGCACCATCTCTCGAACTATTTTTATTTAATTGCTTGTTTGTTAGTTGCTATCTAAGAAACTCCAAAGATTTTAAGCATCCTTAAATATAATATTTATCAAAAATTTAAGACCTTTTTTTATGTTTACAGATCAATAAGTTCATATGCGTAAAACCTTTCTTTATTAGGGACTATATAAAAATAAAACACCGTCCTTGAATCTTTATATCGCTATAATAAACTCATTTGTTATCACATTTATTTAATATACTTTGACACACATATTGTTACGTACTAGGATTTGTAGAGTTTTAATCAGTTTCATGATAAATACTGAAAATAACTGAGGAAGATATGGTTCAAAGATATGGCTACATTGTTTTAACTTTTTCAATATTTATCTAAACGCCACAGTAAAATCTCAAAAAATTGTGAAATGTTTCAGTTTTATAAATACGGCAATCTTACGAAAAATAAAAATATTTTCAAGTAGGTAGGTATAAGAGGCTGTTACTGTTACTAACAATATTTCAATATTTATCAAGAAAACAATTAAACGAATGATCTCTTTGTATCTAGGAAGAAATAATACGACACTAAAAAGTACGAAAGTTACATTAGGTAGTAAGGTACAACAGTATGATATCCGATACCATATCACATTTTAGTTGTGTTACTAGCGATAGGCGCTTACACAATGCAAGGGACCACGAGTTTTGCAATAGCGATGTGTTCAAACTGGATCAGAACACAATAGAGCGGTTAACATGTAAAGTATTAATGTATCAGAGGCTAAACCGATAAGGTGTTAAGTTTTGTTCTGTACCAAACAAAAATGCAGAATATTTAGAGGAAATAACGTTGTAGCATATCGCTACGTCGTCGTAGCAAATTGCTACGGTTATGATTTTTATTTTTTTTTATATTAGAAAAAAAACATTCGAACTGCACATTTTTTTAACCCAATGGCACTCTTATTGGCAATTTAACGTCACTTTTCAAGCTAAATCCATCAAGCCGTTTAAGCTACAGAGTGTGGCAAAAAATATACATACGTACATATAATACGCTTGGGAACATATAAACAGGCCCTCCTTTATGATCCAGTTTGAAGATTTGCATATTGCCTTATCCATCTCTGCTACCAGATATGTCCGTGAACTATTGGTATCGGCGGTAGTCGAGGCACATTATATTAGATAATACAATTTTATATTTTGTCTCTTACGTAAGATATAATTTTGTTACTCTAACATATCAAGTTAATAAGCGTAAGTTGGTTTTCATTTGACCTATCCCAACAATCTGTCGAAATCGATAGTATTTTTTATTTATAATATATATCTAAATCTCTTCGATACAATACATTAAATTATATGTTTACTTTCTCCACAACATTTAACTCCGAATATTATAATATAAATATAACACAATAGAAAATTATAGTGTAAAAATATATTCAATCAATACCTGGCTGGTGTCGATACCCAGATAAATATGTAGGCGTTATGCAAATCTGAATATTTTAGTAAATATATCTAATCTAATAGGTACAGGAATATTAAAAAAGTTTCTCTCTCTTTAGAAATGTACATTTACGAAAAAGTAAAAATGCATATTCCGTATGGAGGCAATGAAAGTTAGGATTACAAAACGTATAAGTTGTGCAACGGTGTTGTGCACTGCGCGAAGCCTCATATATGCCTCATCTGTGGTCTCTGATCTTTATAAATATAGTAAACAAGTTAGATATTGTCAGGCGAGCCACTCACTACGACAGCACTGGAAGAACACAGATTTTGACGAGTTATATTACATCAAAGTATCTCGAGATATGTACCTTGTATCTAACACCGACGATGAAAATATTTTATATAATTTATCTACTTAAGACTGACTGTTCTAATTAAGGATGTAGACTTGTAACCGGCGATGGAATTACCGCTTAGCTAATCTTGTGCAGTTTGCGTTCAATATTGCGCCTTACTCCCTCACTTCAAATGAGTTCTATCCTGATATTCTGAGACTTAACTTTAATATGTTGGAGGTATTTACGTGACTTTCTACGATTGAGATGATTTTATAGAACCGACTACAAATTACGGCTATAATAAAGATTTAGAACATTCGATAGAAATATTATTTTGTCAGCATTGTGTATAATTTTTTATTTTTCTAGACTTTATAAAGGGATGAATATAATATTTTAAACGCTATCACGAAAGTAGTTGTGCGTAGGTAGACATTTTGGAAAGTAAAAATTTTACTATAGATATTTACAGGAAAGATTTACAGTTTTAAAAAATTTGAGACAAGAAAGGAAGCACTCTCAAAACTTGGTGGGTAATTTAGCGATTGTTTTTTAAATAAACAAAGTGGTAGTAAGTATACATTAGGGAAATTCACTAAAGCACAACCTTGGAAGAATAGTATCTAGACGCGCTTACTTACTAGAATAACTTTAGAAATGTATTTATCATTATTATAAGGCAAAGTGTCGAAGTTGGGGTTATTTAGATAAGAGTATTATAAAGTTATTGAAATACGGTATGAATTGAATCTCTACGAGTATGACGAGTGTAGAAAAAACTTTCTACGAAAGATGTAATATAATACATTTTTGATTAAATATTATGAATGTACTAAAAACATAAATAAAATAATAATAAATATAAGCTAGTGAAATAGAAAGTCACCGCGTTTATATTTGCTAAAAGCGGGCAGGTAATCAATCACTATGATCTGATCTACGATAAATCTACCTGGTTCTATTTGATAGATTTGATTCCATACTTATAATATGTTACAGTGGGAAGATATGTAAACTTTTAGCCTTATAACTTGTTATTAAAATTATTTATTCAGATATTTAATTTAAGACCTTTCTTTGGGTTGATTTACTGAATTATTTATGACCTCAACTGGTACAGATCACGGAAATAAAAGGTGTTGGAATCTATTAATTTAATAAGATATTAAATTGGCTAAAACATAAATGCTTAAACGAAGATCTTTTACAACTCCGTTCACTTGATTGTAAAAAAAATATGTTTTCCTAATAGTGAACATTTACGCAAATTATTTGTCTACGCAGTTGTATACAATATAATATATAACATACAAAATTTCTACAAATACGATTTTAGGCGCAAACATTTTGTAGGTTTTTATTTTTTCCGTTGAAATTTGAAATTGAAAACATAATCTGTTCTTTGATACATTTCTTAAAACGGAAAAATTCATCTTTACTAAATGCACAAAATACATAAACATAATGTAGAGTTATTTTAACATAACGTAGAGTTTATTTAACATTCTGGCAGCCTATCTGTTGAAGCAAGTGTGTTTACTAATGTTTTATTGATGTAAACATTTGCGCCTAAAAATGTTTAAACGCGATATTTTAAAAGTCGAAGCAACCTTTGTTAAGCTCCTTTGATGTCAACTACATTCTAAATGGTGTTGTCCTTCGGCCATTAGGGGCCAGCCCATAATGACCTAGTGGTTTCAAGTTTGTCTGAATATCACATCGACGATGAAAAATATTTACATTTACATTTGTATCGGTTTGAAAAAGACAAAGCTGAACTTTAAATGGATAATCTGGTATATTGAGAAGATAGCACATTGCACTTAGTTTGTTTGCGTTATACACATTCTTAAAATTAAATAGCCGATCGGCTCTTTGGAACCTGGGGCGTAAGAGTCTTTCACAACGAAGGGCAACAAACGGGCAGCCATGCGAATATGGACGACTTTTAAAGGGCTTAGCCAGGGGTGCGGCTGCAGGGGGGTCAACACTAGAGCCGTCGGGAGCGCTAGTCGTCGCGGCGCTCCGGCGACGGCTCGCGGGATCAGTCGGGCGACTCGGCGCCGCCGTCCGCGAACGAGGTGGCGGGGAACAGCGGGTACCAGCCGTACGTGCGCTGTGGCAGCGTCAGCTTGTCCAGGCAGATCTCGGCGCCGCCCAGCGCCAGGTTGTGCTCGAACCCGCCGCAGCGCTGCCACAGCATCACCACCAGCGTGCGCCCGAGGGCCTCGCTCGCCTGGAAAGTGAACGTTTAACACGTTACGTTCTTAGTGGTGCCGGGTCTAAAACAGCTCTACCCTATTTTTCTAAAGGCTGCCGTAAAAGCCAAGCTAAAGTCCTTATCCCATAACCAAAAACTTTTACTGGTTTAGAATTGCTTACGTATTTTGTAATGAAAAATAACTGACTTTGCTGTTGTTAATTTGGTAAATTAAATTCACAATTTAGAATAAGCGTTGTAAAAAAAAACTACTAAATCACTTAGACGGGCGTTGTAAAAAAAAACACAGCTCAGCTTACCCAGTGACACAAAGTCTAGATTAAATAAGATAAGAGTTAGTATAAAAGGTTACTAAAATGCCACTACAAATTCTGTGTGCTAACATAGGGTTTTAAAAATAGAGAGAAATACGTGGTACATGCCTGGTATTTGAGTGTTTGTTTGAAGTGCGGCTCGGTGGTGCGGCGCACGACACGCGTCTTGCGTTTGTGCAGCCACTTGTCGCCGTCGCGCAGGTAGCACTTGACGTAGGAATCCGGCACCTCGCCGTTCACCTCCGTACACCCGCCGAGCGTGTGACACCTGCAACCGATTTTTCTTAGCGTTTTCTCATTAAAACTTGTGCAATTTCCCACCAAGCTCCTAGTTTTTAGTGGCGGTAAAACTCTCAAGATTAGAAAATGTCTACAAAGTTGCTACGCCGTAGCTGCCACCTACGCCGTCGTAGCTGTGAAATGAGCTCTTTTATTTTTCTTAGCGAAGTGTTTCGGGAAGAGAATTTTCATTTAAGAGCGTCGTAAAATTTGCAATTAGTTAACAGTTCGAATTGAAACCCGATTTAAAATTGTCTTACAAATCCATGCTGGACTGGGAGTGATAGAAAAACATAGAATGTGCCAGCTGCATCTCCTCCCGGGCATGCTGTAAAAACCAGCTAAGGGATTCGAGGGTTTTAATGTATTGCAATTTAGGCGATGGGCTGACAACCTGTCACTATAGCAATACACATGACCATCTGAAATAACCCTCAAAACTTGTCAGACGTGGCGGAACGACCTTTCGGTCGTTTTCGCTCTGCCTACCCCATTAGGGATAAAGGCGTGATTTATGTATGTATGTATGTATGTTACAAAGATATGTAGCGAGAGAGGAGATCTTACAAAGAGACAGATTTCATTGCACAGTAAAAATACTTATAGTCATTTACTTATTTCTTTTAATCCGATACATACCGAAACTATTCGTTTTGACCAATCAGATCAGATAGATTAGACAAGGCCATTACTTACAAAAATTAGTACACGAGTGTCTTACCTCGAGCTCCAACTGTCCCTTGACCATGATGATGCTGATGTTGATCTCGGCGTGCAGCGGCGCGAGCGTGGCGTTGCGCGGCGGCAGCTGGCCCGGGCCCAGCGGCACGTCGTCCTCGTCGCCCGTGAGCCCGTCGCCCGCCGTCGCCGCCGGCACCGCCGCCCACATGCTGCCCTTGCGCCCCGTCGCCGTGCCTGCCCCCAACCAACCACCAACACCTCCACACCATGCCGACACACGCCTCCGATACCCACCACACACTCGACAAGCAGACTTCAGAAGCGCAATCAAATGAAATCTGCGTATCGAGCTCCAGTGGCTAGCCTTGAGGAGGCGGACAGTATTTCAAGATATTGTCATGTTCTTCAAGGACATATTTAATTCTAATATCAAATCGCATCAAAACATTCATTTCAAAAAGAAAAAATCAAAAAAACATAACGAGGTAAACCATTCAATTCAACACTTAGTAAAATAAACATTTACATAAAAATAAGCACGTCAAACAGCTTCGTGCCAATGTATAAACACTTCCGTTTACATAGAATATTCAAATTGATTCGTTCCTAAACACATAAAATGAAAGAGAAGCGTTTAACGTGTGCAGCCAAGAGTGTAGTCGAGTCTAATAGTTGCCTCAAGCGGTCTTCAACTCAGTATGGTTAAGCATTCCGTGTCATGAGCAGCCATTAGTTAACTGTAAACTGGATGTGTCTGTGTAGGTTTGTCTATGATAGCTCATGCCACCGCCGCAGGGCGTGTGTGTGCTAGGCTAGAGTCTAGCGGCTAGGCTAGTTGCGCTACGTCAAGAGGCGACCGCGACGCGCCTAGAGCGGCGACGCCTACTCGAGCCTGCCGCTCGTTAGCATTCACTCATTCCCTAATCCAGGAAAAGTTAAATAAAATATATTTGATTAAAATTTTGACGTTGTTCTACGTCCTAGTAATAGGTATGTACAAGAAATCTAATAGAATGCGCATTAATTATAACAATGAGTGACATTCGCAAGGTGATGAAGTCCAAAATATCCTAGGCGACAAATGCCATCGAGATGAAACGTAGACGGGTAGCCGAACAGACGGAACACAGAAACAGATGAAGTGAGCGTGATCGCCCGCGGCCGGGCATGCGTCAGGACAGAACAGTACAGACACAGTGAAGTGATGAGAAGCGTCGGGCGCAGCCACATTCAACGGTGCGTGCGCGCGGCCGCCGCGCAAGCGATGTATGACCCATGCTACTACGTGGCCTAAGACCCCTCTTCTGACTCTTTCGGCGTGCGTGCGTCGCCGGTTTCCTCCCAGTCGCTAGACGCTGAGCTAGGAGCGAACCGGCAACGCAAAAGCGGCGCCGATGCGAGTCAGAGCAGGGATACGGAGGCTGGCGGCCGTCGGACGTCACAAGGGATCGCGTATACACCGACACCGCGCACGGACAAACCCTGTAGGGAGCTCGCGCGGGCGCCGGCACGAGTAGTCGCTTACCGAGGTTCTAACGGTCCGTCGCTGCTGACCAAACAAGCACAACACAGTACAGGTCAGTACTACCCTCAATGTTCGCACAGGTTAGTAGGGGGGGAGGCTTGCGAGGAGGGCAATGTCATGGTACGCTACAGCGACCTGTCTGAGCCGAGCGGACTCGTGTGCCGGACAGGGGTGCTGGCAGGTGTGATCGCCAGGATTGTGATTTATAAATAAATTGTGCAAATGAAAAACTCAATATAACAATTTATATCAATCAAGAAAAATCTTGCTCCTATACACTTCTTTACATATCAGCTTTCTTTGAATTACTTTCTTGCAAACAAATTGCCTCGAGTGTAAAATTATTTATACTTCAGTGAGGTTTTATGTTTTTACATTTCCAACATAATATTAAAAATCTGTGAATCACACATAATATTTACCTTCTAATTCCTTGTAAATGCTAACACCAAAACCTAAACGTTTAAAGTCACATCAAAACAGTCCAATAAATCGTCCATCACAACCAGTTAACGCCTTAACACTTTGGAAATGACAATTTGATGGTTATCACGGACGATAAATCTCAAAACAGACCGACAGATTTTCTTTAATAATTAAATCTCGCTTCTGAAAAAGTTGGTTCCAAAAACAGTAGGTATGTTATATTTATTTGTTAGTGCCGTGATTACACTGTACGTACTCTTTAATTTGACGGTCTAGCCTACGGAGTAGAGAGTAGGTCTTGACCATTTCAAGAACGGTAAAAAAATCTGTCGTCTGTCGGATTCCAGTCGGCTACGAAACACCGACCCAAAGTAAGTGCATTACTTACGCCTGGCCGTCGACCCGGAGAGGGAGAGCGTACGGCCAAGTTCGCCCTTTACTGCGCGCAATGAACGCAAGATGTCGTCCGGGTCGCGGCGGATGCACGACGACCGGCGACGTTCGTTGCGGCGCGAGCCAGTCGGCTCTACCGCCGCTACGCCATCTGCACCCAACACAATCGTACAATCTGCTCTCACAGTATTTGAGTCTTCAGAAACAGAATCAACTAGATTCTATTCACAAGGTAAAGTTATTTTTTTGAATAATTACGATATGAATAAGACAATATTTTAGGGTATGAACTGACCCTTCAAAACATAAATCGAAACAACAAAATATTTGCCTTTCCTTACTTATGGTTTCAACTTCTAGAGTCAATTTTTATGGAAGGGCTCAAGCTTATTTTCATATTTCAGTTGCATGTGTAGGTTCATATCCTACAATATAGTTAGCTAATTTTCAGTACCTTTCTCTTGTTGTTGCTGGAAGGAAGATCGTCGAGAGCCAGGCAGAGAGCGCGAGAAGTCTTTGCCCAGGTTGTAGGTTTCCACTTCCAATGTCTCTGATTGTGATGATCCACGCCTCGATCCTCCAACCCAAGCGTGGTCAGGGTGCAGCAGGGATGCACACTCGCCAATCGAGTCTACTTCATCTACACCGACGAGACAAAATGTGTTAGTAAGTCTGCTAGTTATTCTTGCTAAGCGTCAGCCTTCTATAGTTTCCTAAGCATGCCTGATATGGAAGCAAATCTAAACTCTAGCAGTAACGCTATCCTTTCAACTCACCACAGGGTTAGATATATCTGAATTTGAAAAGGTTATTAGTGATTGGTAGTTTGATAAGGATGGGGATGTTTTTACATCTTCTATCGTGGATATGCCACGAGTCTACCTGAGACTGAACGCTGCGAGGCGAAGTCCCCGCGGCGTAAGGCCCGCGCACCTGTGAGCGAACCGCGAGGTGACGCGTTGGCTGACCGGGGGCCACGCTCCTCAATGGTCCACCATACTGCGCGCTCCTCAGCGAACGCCTTTTCCACTTCCATCTACAAGTTAAGCCAAGAAACTATTGTAAAAGAGAAGACGCTGTGAAGACCTGCTGGGAGCTATTGGATGAGGCCCACAGAAGCAAAGACTGGCGATAAATTATACCAACAAGGGCGTCACTCTTAAAATCATCTTCATTTAATAGATATTAGATCTGAAGTCCAACAAAATGGTTTCGGTAGTCTTAATTCTATGATACATACTGTGCATTCTCCAATCAGCACGGGATCAATTCCAGGGCAGGCGTCCCACAGCGTGAGTTCAAGGGCTCTGCCTGCGAGCAGGTCTGCTGTAAGACCACCAAAGCCCAGGGTTGCGTTCCAAACTGGACTGCAGGACGCCGAAGCTGGATCAGTTTCCACAGGTGGGCAAGACTCCCTGAAAAAATTCTTCTATTGAAGATAATGTCATTTAACAAAATAGAAAAATGAAATTATGAGAAATACATACAAGGATGGTAATAGGCGTATTCTGGCGAAGGCTTCAGGCTCGTCCCCGTAGCCGAGCGAGGGGTCACGTGACGGCAGGTCGTCTGCTGCGATGAGCACCACCACCAGCTTCCGCAGCTCGCTCTCGAACCACACCTGCAGCTGCGCGCGCGCCGGCGGGGCACGCTCCCGCGCCTGTCGTTCCCGCTCCGCGCGCTCCTGCTCCTACACACAACACACAACTACAACCACACGCCTTCACGCACTAAAACAATGTGA
This sequence comes from Scrobipalpa atriplicella, assembly GCA_029255725.1. Classification (NCBI taxonomy): domain Eukaryota; kingdom Metazoa; phylum Arthropoda; class Insecta; order Lepidoptera; family Gelechiidae; genus Scrobipalpa; species Scrobipalpa atriplicella. Next base: position 22,746 of record JARACY010001896.1, read on the forward strand.
TTAGATGTATTGTTATCCAAGCAATATGCTCCTCTTACAATCATACATCGAAACACATCGCACGGCTAATAATTATGAGAACACACGCTACTAAAATAAAACGACGAGTGAATTTTCATAAAAATAAATAAATGAAAATATACGAAAACTCTTCAAGGCCTGATGCAAAATCTAAAGTAGTGTAAGTATTTTTTGGGGAATGCATTGTTATCGAGTAACATGCAGCAACGTTCAGCTATCATCAGTCCTTCAACAGCCAGAGAAACCCGAAACTTTATATTCATTCTGTGCGGTTCATAGCAATGCAGTCATATCACCATCAATAAGTTTAAGTAGTGGTTGTAGTCAGTTCACTTGCAAAATATTTTATTATAAATAACATGCTTCGGGCTGAGGCAGTTTCTATTAAAACATAAATGAATTAATAAAATCGGACGTTATGATCCGCCATGCAGTAAGCTGTATCATGCTGATACCTCGACAAGCTGCATGTACCTATACGTAGTCGGGTAGGTAGGTATATAGCCGAACATTATTATCAACATATTGCGTAGGATTGCTTTACGAACAATGCTTCATAGGACTTGGGGCTCTCTATTCTATGTAAAACAATAATATTTAATTTAAAAGCTTTATACCTGACTATAAAGTGTAAAAAGTTTTTATCTATGTAAAAGTTGCTTGCTATTTGTGTCTACATTGCAACCAGCTGGGTAAATTGTAACTACATTTTGGACGCTATTTTGCGAGTGTTGTTGGTTGAGTAACAATTTACAACTTGTTAAAAAGTGTCACAAGTGATAAACTTTGACAAGACTATAATTGGTCCCGCAAACTTTAAGCTTCGAGCTTTACAAAAGTTGATCACAAATTATAATGCCAACAATAAATGTACCTATTAATTTAAATATTCAAATCTGGAGCTCTGGAATTTTCCGCTAACTTATACGAGTATACTTTTGTGTATGTATTGTATAACAAAAATAATATACACAATGTAACACGAGGCCATGGCTAATAATGACATGAAAAGATGAGCAATCGTTCACATCTATACAAATTCATGACTGTAAGTAAACGAATGGAAACATAAGCGATAACAATACACATTTATAATAATAAGTTCACCATGGACAATGAAACGGAATGCACAATCTTATGGAACATTTCATTTAGTCTAGAGAACACAATTCATGTTCATACTCGTGTGACACAAAGGCTTTCCATGACGTATACGGTGCGAAGTTCTAGATCAATATGCACATATCCACAGAGTGTGTAACGTCATGCAGTTCTCAGTCGGCAATAATGGTCGGAACAATCAACTACTGCAAGAGCGGAGCGGTATGTACATCGTGTCGCTGTGGGGTGTTTCGTCACGAGACAGAAGCGTCGGTGCGCGCCTGTCCTTCAAGGGGTTCCGGCGGTGCGGTGTACCGTGCTCCACCACTCGAAGCTCCTACGGCTAGTCGTTGCGAGTTGCGAGCGTCCTCACAAGTGCGGCATACACTACACTAATTCAACAGCAAGACTCGGAACAGACACTCGATGCGCAAGACATGAGACTGTACAAACGGGAATGCGGCGTCAGATGCGGGTCGAGGCAAGTCTAAGGGCGCGGGCCGGGCAGGCCGCCGCGGGCGCTCACCTCCGGCTTGCGGTCTCGCTTGTCTTCCTTCAAACTGCAGCGCTACTTCGCTTGCCGCTACTTGTCACACTGTTTGTTCACTTATTTGTGTAGTGAGTTGTTTGTGCCGGCGTATGTAGCGCGTTGTGGTTTTCTAATATGTACGTAATCAAGGACGCTAGCTAAGCTGAAAGCTGCGCCTGCTCTAGTTCTACGACGCCCTTATTGGTTCTGTCGGTAACAATCAGACTAACCATCCACGGATATCCTACAGATGATAATTTGAACGAATCCTCTACTCTACCATCGAATACTATTTTATTGTGCCTTACAACACTTACATATAATTTGAATGTGATTCGTCAATATTTTTGATTTTGCCAATGGTCCCTAACACAGAACTTCTTCCGGCGTCCTTGATGGTTGACATTATGAAATTGGTCGGGTGAGATATAAAATAAAAATCTGAAAATAAGTAGGTAGCATTTTTTCACACATTTCACTTAGGATAATTAATTTATATAAACGGTAACGTATAACGAATATAGATAACAAATTAAATTAAAATATACGTAGGTGTATAAATATTTCAAGTAAACAAACAAAGTATCCCTTTCTCTACACAGTAAAGGTTAACAAAGTTAAAGTACATCTACGCTCGTAAATAGAAACACTAATCTCTTACAACTAGGCTAACGTGGAAGATGTTCGACTGATTAGTGCTACAGTATCACAGCAGATCAATGGAGACTAGCCCCTGCCTTGTCGCTTCATTCAAACTGAGGCGATTCAGAGTCTAATGCCGATGCCGACAGTTATAATTAGTGAAAAAATATAAAATGATTGACATCGGAGTCAGTTTAGACTAAGAGTGAGCTATTGGGGCTGCAATGACCGCGCCTCCTCAGTGGTTTGGCAAGAACAAGAAGAGTACACCAATATACGTCACCATCCACACATACAGCCAATAACTGCTGTTGGGTAGATGATGACTTCATTTTTGGTAAATGTATCATTTATTACTTTGAAACAAAAATGTTTTCTCAACAAGATCTCTTTGAATTTTTATATGAATGAAAATAGTCTGTATTTTTCATTTATAAAAAAGAATGATGCATTTACCGAAGGAAAATAGAATAGACCACGATAATAATGATGAGTGATCCGAGAAGCGCAGAGGAGTAGGCACCGAGTGACAGTCTCTACTAATTATGAAGGTACGAGCGCGACAGCTCAATGTCTTATGGGTTCACAACACATATTGTTACAATTAAAGCCTATGTATGGGTATTATACCGGGGTTTTCGGCAATTTCCGTCGGGTCGGCGACGATGGCGATTTGTCCGTATCCGGTTCTGTGAAACCAAAACAATGTGCATTACACTAACTCTGAGCTGAAATTTCATCACTACATGTTTAAGATGAGTCAATAAATTAGTAGTGAAAAGTCAAAATTACTACCAGAGATTGAAGCTCATGAAGAGAAAGACTTGAAAGGTGAAGGTGCAGTGAGAGTGTAGTATTAAAAGCTAGGAAAAGTAGAAAAGAAAACGAAAAACCTGTGAAATAGAAAAAGTTTAAGTAAGGTGGTAAACTAAGTTATCAGTTTGGGAACAATTCATCAATCAATGTTAGATAACCCCGTACGCGAATCCCACTCAATTCTATTGGATAAATCCATTAGTTGGTGTAGTCGTTGCATCGGGCCGTATCTTACTTGCAAATGCCACGAATTAATTATACGTCTGAGCAACATGCGCTTACAGCGACGAATTTATACATCCTGGCAGAACGCGAGTTGTGAGTGAAGGCTAAGACAAATAACTGCTTTATTAGTTTAACGCTTTTGAATTTAAGTAACAAATTAGTTCGCGAATTTGCAATCAAACTTGTAGAATTGTAAATTACTGGAAAGTAAGTGGGAAAAGGAGAAATTAGAAAAATAGAGAAAGGTTGGCCAACAACATTAGAAAAGAAGAAGATCGTAGTAATTTTATAAACTCTTGAAATAGGTTAGGTTGAGAAATATTTCTCACGTGTAATTTGCAAACAGTGTACATTTGAGCAAAGAAGCGACTTGTATTATATTATTTTAAAGCCACAGTTTAAATCTGTCTCATGTTCTCAGTTCAAATGCACACTATAACATGTTTTATTTTAGGATTATATATTGCGCGTACCATGTAGCCCATGGTGATGATGCGAGGAGGTATTCTGTCCCTGTGGAGGCGCGTCGTCCGAAGGCGGGGCGGCAGGCTCCACCAGCAACTCAACATTATCACTGCTATGTTCCAACACTGCACACACCTCCTCAAAACTGCGCTCCGTGAGAGGCACCCCACCCCACTCCAACACCTGGACAACACACGACATGTGAAATCCTTTCCCGCTCGAAAATCAAGTCGAAAAGTTGAACAGATCCGATAGCAAGAGAACAGCAGTAAATCGCAATCGAATTGTCAGTAGAGTAGACAGCTCAACGCAAAGCTAGATAGCAATTTAAAGAATATTTTCTCGCTGGAAATAATGGACATCTTGGACTGGACTCGACAAATTATATTTAGCGTTTTGAAGCAGCCAATTTGAAAGCAGTTTTCTTGGACAGTTAATAGTAATTTTATTTTATCCTATACCAGTATTGTTAGTTTTGTATAAAACTAGCTTTCCGCCCCGCGGTTTCACCCGCAGCTAAGAGTTTTCCCGTGGGATTGAGTTCCCGCGCTGTTCCTACCTTTAAAATTGACGGAATTTCAATACAAACTTCCATCCCCTATTTAACCCCCTTAGGGGTGGAAAATACAAAAACGCTGAAACACGTGTTCATTATTTTTTAATCTTTAGCCCAAAAACAAAATTGGAAGATCCTGCCATCAAAATTGACGGAATTTCCATACAAACTTCCATCCCCTATTTAACCCTCTTAGGGGTAAAAAATGCAAAAATGCTGAAACACGTATAAATTATTTTTTAATCATTAGCCTAAATACAAAATTTGAAGATTCTACCTTCAAAATTGACGGACTTTCATACAAACTTCAACCCCCCTTTTTACCCGTTTAGGGAGGGAAAATCCGGAAATCCTTTCTTAGTGGGAGGTTACGTTATAAGAGGAACTTGCTCTCTAAGTTTAATGATTCTAGCTTTAGTAGTTTAGGCTCTGCGTTGATGAATCAGTCAGTCAGTAAGGACAAACGATTTTATAAGTATAGATAACCCTCTAAACTTGACAGACGTAGTCTAGTTGTCCTAACCTAACCTACCCGATTGGGGAAAATAGCTTGATGCTTGCTTTATGTAACTAGTTAATCATAATAGAGTTGTGTAAGTATTGTATAGTTTTTAGTAGAAAAGACATCAACGCGCGCCGAACTTCCTTTTTATACACGGCTCAATTTCTCGACTTATAGAAGCAATAAATCCATACTTTATCTCCCTGTTGTAGGCCAGCCATGTCCGCTGGACCCCCAGGCACAGTCCACACGATGAGGGCTTCCCGGCGGCCGCTCGCGTCTGGTTTGCCTCCCACTACGCGCATGCCGAAACCGCGCGCTACCAAAATAAAATATCAATAAAATTCATGTATCAAACAAATAATGCCTGTGATGCCAGGTCAGGCTGGTGCCAACGCTCTATTTGAAAAAAAAGAAAGAAATAATGGCAAAACTAGCCCATGGGAAGTTTGCACACATAACTACCAAACACACTGTATGAATAAATACTTACTTCGATGTCCATAGGATTAAATTAGATATTAGTGGCAGTGTTTGCTATGTAAATTTAGTACACTACTTACATCTATGTCCTTTATCGTTAGGATCCCTCCTTAGCATAACTCTTCTGGGCGTGCGGTCGTCGACGTCATGTATGACTATCTTAATGGCCTCCGCGTCGACGGACATTTGCCTTGCGGCTGCGAGGGCAGCGGCGGAGGGCACGGGCACTGGAACCGGCATCGACAAGTCGGAGGCGTCGGAACCGCGTGACGTCATCGCCGCCATTGCACTCAGCGCGCCGGTTCGCTGTTGCAGTGCTGCTATGTCGGGTCTGGGGAAATTGACGGTATTTTAGATTCTAAAATGTCAATGCAGTCAGAATCTTTCTTGGAAGTGAAGGTGCTGTACACGCTGACGGATAGTTGTGGACGAAGTAGAGACTCGCTCACTGTATTAGTGTGATATATTTTCTACGTGCAATATCATTCAAGACTTTGTGATTTAAAAAATCTATAGATACATGCTGCCACGATGTTTTGTCTTTATTTATTAAGAAGCGGTGTAGTAAAGTTTCAACTCACAGCTGACTCCCCCGGCGTCGGATAGGCCGGTCATCGTCGACGCTGAGACCGGCGATGGAGGGCGTCGAGGAGTCCGTCGCTTCATCGGGTGCTCTGTACGAACCTCGTCGCGACTGGGAGCCCGCCACTACATCTACCGCTGATGCCCTGGTTGAACAAGGAAGAAATATTACGTAGCTGAAAACTATAGTGTTTTCAAACGCTAGTGTTTAGCACTATAGCGTGCAGCACAGATACCTTCTGGACATAGGTGGTGGAGCGCCGAGCGCGCCTTGTTGCGGCGCCTGCTGGTTGTCGTCGTCGACGGAGCGCTGCCGGGGCGAGCGCACGGACCGGCGCCGCACCGGGGCCACCGTGCTCGGCCGCCGCGACCCTCCCTCCGACGGCGTCACGGCACCTCCGCCCTTCAACTGCCGCCGCGGGCAGCAGCGTTATAATTCTCAACGTCATTTTATGGAAGCATGCATATATTACTATATAAATCCTACCAAAAATAATAAATCAACGAATTTCAAAGAGAATAAGACAATAACTTTGAGTAGAATTTATTTTTAGGCAATAAAATAAGTATTATGAATAATTAATACCACTTTAGGGACCGGAAGTTGATTACCATAGAATTCATTAGTACAATTAAACATTGAATTTCAATTAAGGATCGTCCTTGATCTACATTCACGCCGTACCTACCGGGATTTCCAGTGACTGCTTGTACAAATATTACCTTCTCGAGCTCTTTGAGCGAGGCGGGAGAGACGTCTGAATGCCGCCTGAGCTCTGGGGAGCGGGGTGGAGCTAAGGCCGTGCTGCTGCCGCCGCTGCCGAGCCGCGCCTCTGAGTGGCGTCGCTGTAGCGCGTCCAACATTGGGATCTCGAGGAGTGAGTCCGTGCTGTCTTGAGCGGCTGGAGGCAGTCGCGGCGCTGCTTTGCGGCGACATACTGAGCAGCGCCATGAATTCTGACAAGAAATATGCAGAAATAAACTCACAGTTTTTGAATGAATTTTAAAGCTTTATAGCGAACATTTTCGAACATCTTTTGTAGAACCCTTGAAAAGTCAACACTAGCATCGCGTCGTTGCATCGCATCGGGTTATTTTATTCATTGAGTCAGTATCACAATAGCATCGAGCGAACAAAGGATATCGACATTTTGTATGTAGCAAAATTGTTTCACGTAAAATTGTTGTTATACTATAGATACAAAATTGTTATAACTAGGACGAATTAAAATATCTCTTATAGTAGGAATTGCTACTATATAATGAAGCTAAAGTATTTTTTATATTTGTTTATGGATGCAGTTGGAAAAGCATATAAAATATTTCAATAACTTGGAAGCACTCGAATATTTGTTTGTGATCCAAAAAGACAACTCCAACTTTAGCTGCATACAACAATGTTGTTGAATGGTGATATCTTCGAAAGTTCGAATGTTTTCGTGTTAAAATGACACCTACAAGTCCAGACAAAATTCGTTTTCGGATTGGCCCCACGTTAAGTGGTTATTTCCGGTAAATAATTAGAGGCCATTAGTGATCAAAGGTGGACAAGCACATTCGTTTGACTAATATAGCCCAGGCTAACATCAAAATTGCAGTAGTAGGTAGAATATGCAAAAAAATGTGCTATATAAATTGACAACATTAATGCCATACGAAATACTCGCCACAAATATAAAAAAGGAAACTTCAGATCACGATTCAGACTGACTGACATAAGTCCATTTAGTTTCAGCAATCGGAGCGGAAGACCGAATGACACTTCGTCGAGGGTCTTCCGGCGGCCAAGGACCGCAAATATTCCACCCTCAATCATTGACACTACTCTTACAAGGGACGGAATTTCGGATATGTTTGTCACGAATCCTTTAGAGTATTTTTTATTCAAGCTTTAGGCACTGGCTACGTGGTTACCATCTAATTTTATAAACCCGAATTTGTCTCATCATTAGAGCAGAAGCGGAGCAATCTTCATAAACGCGATGCTATCGAAGAAGGTAAGGTTCTATTTTATTCCTGATGTGTACTTACCGCCTCGTCATCACTGGAGGGTTTGGAGTATGAGGAGCAGTCTTCGCAGACGCGGTGTTGGCAGCCATTGCAGGTGTGGAACACCTCGCCTGGCTTCAGTGCCTTGAGGCACACCCGACACGCGCCCGCCCGCGACGGTGCTTTGCCCGCCTCGCTACTTACCGCCTCGTCATCACTGGAGGGTTTAGAGTATGAGGAGCAGTCTTCGCAGACGCGGTGCTGGCAGCCGTTGCAGGTGTGGAACACCTCACCTGGCTTCAGTGTCTTGAGGCACACCCGACACGCGCCCGCCCGCGACGGTGCTTTGCCCGCCTCGCTACTTACCGCCTCGTCATCACTGGAGGGTTTAGAGTATGAGGAGCAGTCTTCGCAGACGCGGTGCTGGCAGCCGTTGCAGGTGTGGAACACCTCGCCTGGCTTCAGCGCCTTGAGACACACCCGACACGCGCCCGCCCGCGACGGTGCTTTGCCCGCCTCTCTGAAACCATACACACGTTAGATTATCTCTTCTAAAGGTAAGGGCAGCAACACACCTGCGTAACTTTCGGTGCCGAAGTTTCCGTGCAACACGCTGACAATACTTTTTGCATTACTTAAAACACACCTACGGCCGTAGGTTTGGCTCTACGCCGCGTCGAACGCCGAATCTTCGGTCCAGCGACTGTATTACCAAAATAGGTTAGCGCGCCGAAAAAGACGCAGCATAAAACCGACATCGGCGTTCGGTCGGCGGATATGTGTATCGTAAACGACCAAAAGTTCAGCCGTCGAAGGTCCTGCCGCCGAACGTTACGTAGGTGTGTTACTGCCCTAAGTCTTTTGTTAACCTAGGAACGGAAAAAGTAAACCAAAATGTAAAGTATTATAATATTTAATCACATATTAACTAGATGCACAATCGCACCAGTGATTAATCATATGGTGTTACCACTCCTCTCACCGCTGGTATAAAAATAAAGCTTTTTTTAATATACCGAAACATAAATATGTAATAAGAAATACGTAATATTTATTACGATAAAAATCATTCGCCTTCAATTCAAATACACCTTAATTACTTTTGGAATGCCCATATAAGTGTAATTTGTGAACATTACACACATAATACATCGGACGAAAATGTTCCTTGATAGGGGTCAAAACATCCATCAAACCATCTTTACGACCTTTTTACACCCGCGAACCTTAAATTCTCACCTTTATGTGAACCGTAAATCTCACATTGTACGAATATCTACATCATTACGAGTTCAAATGTGCTTCCAAATAAACATAGCACGTCTCTACTCTAAACTCGGTCTAGTTTAGTCTGCTGAAACTGTAATCAGTCTGCATCGTCACCGACAAACGTGCCAAAACACCTGCCTTAAATGTGAGCCAAAATGCCTAAGTAAAAGTCAGCAAAAAAGACGACGTAAGCAGCTTATATAACGCCATTTCAACCCTCCTGGGAATTTCCCTTATCAAAATTTTAATAACTTGACAGGAAATTTGTAAAAATATTTATACTGGACGAGAATACTCATAACTACATCATTCCACAAGCAGCGCAGAACGATGAAGCTACACTTTTTCGAAATTTGCGGGCATTACGAACTTTATTACTGGCAAAAAAATATGATCCGTACCCAGAACCCTCATGAGAAATGACTATAGCCGCCGAGATAGCAAGTAAAAGTTGAGGCATTATCGCACTTAAAAATACATAAAAGAGGCATAAAACTGTTTACTTTCATACTTTTGGAGAGTTGTTCATTTTATATCAATTTAAAACGTAGCTCAAATGCTTTAGGTACTTGGATGTGCGGTTGTAGCCCAATTATACGGCGGCACTAGAGAAGTGGTGTGTTAGCCTCTGAATAATCGATAAGGCTGCGAAGCGCGCGTGTGTATGCCGTTAGTAGATACGTATGAATGAATTGGAGTTGGTTTAACCGTGCGTATGTTATGTTATCATATAGTCACATGTTTCTACTACCTGCTAGAAATGTTTTTAAAGTTCTCGGCCCATTTATGATATACAGGGTGTACAGGACAGATTGTGATAACTGTCCTCAGATGAAAGGTACGGGCAATAATTTCAGAATTTTTATAGTAAACCTTAACTCGTTAACAATCTTGCATTAGGGTATTTAATGCAATATACAATAAAATGTAATGCAATAATTTAAAAATAAATAAATACCGGGAGTAAATAAATTGTTGACCTTTAGGGTGTGAATCTACCAAAGAAACTGAACAACTTAACATAGGTCGAAAGATGAAAAAGAAATTGGCCGTCCCATACAAAATGATTCGAGCCGCTGACACGATTATATTAGTTTGGGAGGGCAAAATTTTTTAATATTCAAACTATGTTCCTTGGGGAAAGTTGTTCAGTTTCATGGGTAGGTCCACACTCTAGAAGTTTGTTTGGCTAATTTTTTTATATGTTGTTTTACATTATTGACATGAAATAAGTACAAACAAAGATTCAAAATAAATTTCATCATGGACGATTATGAGTTCTGATTTAAACTAACGAGTCGAATTAACCATATTTTATATTTCTTGGGAACATGTAGGTATCTTACACCCTGTATAGAATAAAAAGGGTTGCGAGAAAAGAAACGTTATTTGTACGAGTAAACCCCTCAAGTTACTTCTTACTTAAGTGCGTTAGTGGAGCAATTTTGTTGTTTGCTTAACTCGATCGCGGTCTCTCCAGCCGGTGTTTTATTTACTTTAAAATTTTAACTACATTCTTTAATTCAAGTGTTAGTTCAAGTTATCTTGATTTCTTTTGTAATTAACATCTGTTTCAGGAGCACAATAATAAATGATATTATAATACAAAACTCAAGGTTTGCCAACGTGCCATGGAGCGTAGCATCCTAGGAGTGAAAAGAATCGACCGTGTAAGGAACACAACTCTCTGCTCCATGTAAATAATAAATAAATGACAAAAGAGACTAAATTATGGAAGCACATCAAATCATGTTTTGTTCTTTGTACCATTTCTGTATAGAAAAGATATGTAAGGTTTATGTGACATGATAAGATAACTGAAACTCTTAGTCAGCGTTCAAAGTTGAGGTTCATTTAGTACCTCCTCACCTTCAATGAAATAATTATTTATTTACAAGAACATAGTATAACAATTGTTGGTACATGAGTAAGTTTTTCAACCGGTGAAGATTTCAAAGTCATACTCTCTTACCTTCTTCTTAAAAAAGGTAAGAAAAACCTTCATTTCGTTATCATGAGCTATTGACGAAGATATTAGTGTAGAGAGCTTGTATGGAAAATGATGGACATCACGTGAAAAGACGTACCGTTCCTGTTTGGCGGTGGGCGCGGGCGGCGGCTGCGCGGGGGGCGGGGTCGGCGCGGGCTCCGCCGGCACCTCCACCACTTGCCGGGGACCCAGCTTTGTTGTCACTGAAACAACACATACTCTGTCAATTTTCTGTGATCCTAATGTTAAATATGACATGATTATGATGTTACGCTTTTCTTGTTTATAGTTTAATCATTTTGTTACGAAAAAAAATTACAATATGTCATATTTTGTACACTTTTATATAGTAGAATTGGTTTGGACATGTTGAGAGGATGAGTGAAGGCAGGTTGACCAAACAGATATATATGGCGAGTGTGGATGGAAATTTCGGAAGGGGAAGGCCTCGACACACGTACTTGGATCAAATCGGGGAAGTCCTAAAGAAAGGTCAGGTCAAAAGTACCCTAAACCGACGAGCGTGTATGAAAAGATTAATGAACGTGGATGAAGCGAAAGAAGTATGTAAGGATCGTAACAAGTGGAAAGATGTGGTCTCTGCCTACCCCAACGGGAAAGAGGCGTGATTATATGTATGTATGTATGTTTATACAGTAGCTGTCATATTAATAGTGTAAAATAAGTAGATCTCTCCTTTGGATATTTATGTCATATGTTTGGATAAAAATTGTTATTAGACTATTGATTACACGTTTGCTTTTGGTCTTTACTAAAATATTATATGAACGTACAAACTGCATCCTATAACCAGTCTACAAAACACACAGTAGTTAGTTAGCAGTTTCAGTTTGCGCTTGTTAGCATGGAACATGCATCTACAGAGCAGTTAGATAGCTTCGCCGTAGTATGTGCTACGCCGTAGCAAGATGCTACGCGCTTCGTCTAACTTCATAATAATAGAAATTAACATAACGAACGAACTCAGCACGAACAAAGTTAAATTAAAATAGGTCAAGTGTCTCATTGGTAATTAAATCCAACTGGTATCCAATTTGCATGGACCATAATCCCATAAATCGATACGAACAAACTGCCGATAGATTGTTTTAGTTAATTCTAACTGTACGAAATACTCCTATTTTCAATATCGATACCATCTATTATTAAGCCATGATGTGTCAGCACGATCGACGAAAGATTATGGTATTTTGATATTTCTGAATGTGTAAAGATTGTTCATATTTTCAGTCAGACTATGTTCCGATACAATTCGTAGGGTATAATTCTTCATATCGTTCGATGAGTCAACTCAACTGCGCTACGAAATATTTTAGCTGCTTTAAAATTGACACTGTTACCTATATAAATATTGTTATTTACTTTAAATTACGCTTACGAATGAAGATATAGGAATTCAAATAAGTCCGCAGTTTGTGTCTACCCCATAGCGGCAATGGAGGAATGGACTAACAATGCGTGGCAGCCTGGCAACCGCCTCCCGCCGCGGCTTAAGCAACAACCCATGCTAGGTGGCGCCACCGTCACTCAAAATATCATACATACATACATTACATTATATTAATCTCGCCTTTATCGCCACCATCACTCAAATAAATCATAATCAAAATTACAGCCAATTTAAACCATTAACGCGTACAAGTCCAAATATGACCACCCATGTTTGATAATTTATATTTGTTTGGTTACCTTTACTGAGTGAAAATAACTGATAAAAAAATTGTGGTCATATATGGACTCGTATGGTGTAAAGGGTTTAACTGAAACCATTTTTTCATATTTTGTTACACGGGATCCTTTTCTATCTGTTACTACAACGAACTAGTAATAACATAGAGATTTTAATTATTCTCAGTACCTTTCTTTACTTGAATCAAACCTCACGAATTTTGGATTAATTGTGTTTTCGGTGAGCTATGATTATTTGACTGGTGCGGGCTTGGTGCGGGGCACCACTTAGCACAAGGGAGGCCCATAAGCCCGATATTTACTATGAATATTGAGAAATGCTTACAAATTCCATTGCAAACTCCCTCGCCCGCCTCCCATCAAATGCTGCGCGTTTTTGTCCCAGTCTCATAACCTCTGGTAAATTATGTATTTTATTTCATGCTAGAGCCGCGAGCGCCTACGTTCTCGGTCTACATACAGTTGTTGTTTTCGGGTACAAATAAAAGTATTGAAAGAATACAGGCTTTTATACATTCGTATAGAGTTCGGTTTATTGAATATAATTTAAGTACTCGTGATTAAATATTCTATTATGATGCTTCAATATTTACAGTAGAAATTCAGTTATTAATTTTGCCCGGAGCAAATGGACGCGTAATGAATGTTACCGCTGCTACAACAGCCACATCGAAATTTTGTTTTACAGAGGTACAAAACATACTTAAATAAATTGTGTGCGAAATTTCATAAAATATTTACCCAGTTAATTGCATTTAAGTACTATGAATGGAACTCAGTTTTAATTAATATTTCTTTACCCCCCAATCCCTCCGCGAAGTGCGGTCTAACCTTTATTGCTCCCGACACGAGTACCAGCTACACCTACAATTTATTCTGAACATGTGACTCGAACTTCATAAACTTTGTTTGCTGAAAAGTTCCTTCTCGTTTGTAATTCATGACTAGATGTTAATTTGTTCTTCTTTTTTGTTTATTCACCCTGATGAGGCCGTTTTCCTTATTGTTGTGAATGAAATTTCTTATAGTGTAAACAAAAAAGGTGAGCTGTTATGTTTTTATCAAGATAATTTTACTAGTTTTCCACTCACGGTTTCACTCGCGTCTCTGAGTAAAAAGGAGTTTTACCGTGGAAATGAAACATTTTCCCACGCCAAAAAGTTACTCCTATTTCGGGATATACCCTATATTGTTATGTGTCAAGTTTCATGGATGGATGGCCAGTAGCAAAAGCGTAATTAATTAGGTACGTACGTCAGAAAAACTCAAATATTTTTTAAAGTTGGATCCCACTTAGGTTTAAGGTATACTCTTTGTTACATATAAAGTCCGATAATTGTACCTAAAACCTAACAATAAAGTATAAAATGAGAACGCTTAGGGATTTTCTTTTCTCTTTGTTTGAGAACAATGAAGATTTGGGCGCAAACGATGGGTTTAGTGCCAATTAGGAGCGGGTTCATTATTACAAGTATAATATAATAATAACAAGTATAATATAGTACAATTCCGTTTGAATCGAACAATGTTAGCAAGATGGCGAGTTTCACGGAATCAGGCGAGAATACTCTCCATGATTGCGGCGAGTTTCGGCTTAAAGTTTTGTGAATACAAAATTGTTATAAATATTTGGAAACAGCAGCCGAATACAAATTCATTCCAAATAAGGGGATTAACTTGGTAAATAAATCATATTACCTATTGGATTAAGTTGCATATTTATTACATAATACATGGATATTGTTAATTCGTGGAATTAATGGTGTAAACTTTGTGATCATATTTTATTTGCAATTCAATGCATTTTAATATGTACCCCTTGAGCGGTTGTACAAAGAGGTGATACCACGATGATTGATTCACTTTACGAGCTTCCTATGAAATATAACGGCAGGCATTACCTTAAGGAACGACCCCACTGACCCTGTAATATGGAAGTCAATTGCGCCTTCACATTTATGGCTACATTTATCTTCCTACATATTTCCTGAAAGTGGTACATTATTGCCTAACGCTGCTTCAGTGGTGAGGTGGGTGATAAATCTTTCCGATAACGATTGTCAATAAACATAGTGGTAAATCAGTTTAAGCGTTTGCTGGATTTTCAATTTATTTCAGCATTGGTCCCAGCTATGTAGTACTATTATACCTATATATTCTGTGTCCCAGCTATCATCATCATTTGCACCTACATAAATCACCGGCCGAAATAAGGTTGTTTGAACCCGACTAGTCTAACAATAACTCGTATAAGTGTACTATTGTGCTCCGTTCTATATAAATTCTGTGCCATTGTATTACTTTTATAACCTGGAAAACAGGAAACTTTACGTTTAACTCGAAAATTTACCACTACAGCTAAACAAGTTAGCTAACTTTATTATACGGAGTTACTATAGTGTCCCCTTTGGAAATATACCTCTCCAAACTCTGAGTAACAAATTTATTATCAAAATGTGTTTGCATTTAGGTCGAAACAACAACACAAAATCAGAGTGACATGAAGAATAGAGTGAAATTCCTAACAGGACTTTCGGTCCTGTATGGTTTTGAAAAGTACCGTTATGCTACCTTCCCGAATGACACTGATATATTTTATTTTTCCTCAAATTACGACAGGAGAGAGGTAGAATTTCCGGCGGATGCTCGCGCCACGTGAAATGGATAAGTGACAAAGTTTGCGCTGAAATATGGCGCCGCCGCTGGTGTAACCTCGCCTGCGATCCGTGTGCGAGTAAACCAACCATTACATACTACAACTGCGACGTTCCCGACACGAACAAACTAACATTCATATTAAACTGACATGCAAACATTTTTGTCCTTTTTCTTCGTTTGAACTTAAATTGCTTCTGTTTCCCGGGAAGATGAACTATGTCATTTATAAAGATTCAAAGAGCAAAGTCATAAAAGTTAGTAAAGTTTGCCAGTTCAGTCTTATGAATGAATAAAAACTACATTTTTATTCAAGCACATAACCATTTTCCTCAACGGGCATTACCGTTCAGTGGAATTAAACGAGTTGGTTTAAATTGCGTCGCACACTGCCCGTATATGTGCCCATAATCCCGTTCACTAATTAAATAATCTCAATGGTGTAACTAGTTAACTATTTACCAGTTTATACGGGTTACTAAAGCAAACATGTGAACCACATAAGATTTTAAATGGACGGATTTACAACTAAACCAACCTAAATAAGGGTGAGTATATTAAATCTTAGTGGTCTACCCACGTAACAAAGTCCGAGTAAACGATCCCACTTAATCGATGTTTCGTTGTTCTGTGGGAATGGTAGTGTCTTTTAGGCTTCTTTTGGATTTTAGTTCATAGCCGATTTTGTTTATGTTGTTTGAGAGAGCAAACCTAATAGTTGGGACTCTATTTTCGTTTTTTCCTCACAAAATTAATCGCAAAATCAATTGACTCCGAATTGATATAATAGTTAGTTGAGCAAAATTGACATGTAAAGATTACGGCAATAATAAACTGTAAACATAACCTTTTTTTTTTAATTAATTTTGTGGAATGCATGGATTTATGGTTTTAGGTGACTATGGATTCACTATGATTGAATTGCTAGTGATATAAAGATCCTCCATTTAATATTTGCGCTTGTTGTGGTCCACATATTGAAGATAGTTATTTGTATAGTATAGTTACCCTACTTTGTAGATATTTTATTTTCCATTTACACCTGTCATTCAGAGCAGCAGTAGGTAAGCTTACCACGTTTCGTGTAATGTTTTAGTTTTCTCGTCGTATTTTCTCAGTGAGGTGTGTTAATGCGAACGAAGTGTTTTAAATCTTTATTTTCTCAGGTTTACCTATACGACTGATATAAATGTGTTGCACTCATAGAAGCTTACTAAGTAATAGAGTGGGAATAGTTATTACTCGTGAGTTTTGCTCGTAACAGCGTAAATATTGTAATTTTAGGAGTTGCTGTTGGTAGCGTTTTCATAAACGTTGGTATTTTAAGTTACTCAACATTGTAGATTATTGTTACCTCAACAAATTGGCTCCGCTTTTATTTCACCTGACGCCAGGAATTCGTACATCAGAAATTGTAGATTGTTGCAGTTCTGCCACAGTTTCAAGCTTCCCACGTGTCTTCTGGCACCAGTAACTGAATTCTAACCGGGAAGTAACGCGACGCGACACAACGCCAACTTTTCAAAAGCGTGGTACAATATAGAAATAGATTTAGTGTGTAAAAAAGATAGACCTATGCAAAAATATAGATATTTGATTGACGGAACTTGGCAATTCTTCGCGGCATCGCGCTGCTCCGCGCGGTGCAGCCGGCCACTTTAAGCAGCTTCAGGCCGCGTCGCATAGGTTCCCCAAACTTTCAACAGCTTTCTACTAGAGAAGTGTCTTGTCTTGCGATAACACAGTTGAGTACAGTTACCTTTGTCTTGTGCGGTGAGGAGCGAAGAGGAGAGCGTCTGGCGCAGCTTGCCGAAGGTGCCGGGGCTGTCCACGTGGCCCGGCACCGCACTTGTGTCCTCTGTCGCCACCATCTGCAACAAACACGAAACTGTTCATTACCTACATACATAAAGTTATGCCTTTATCCCTTACGGGGTAAAAAGCCTAGTAAAATGCGTTTTCGCCACTTCTGACAAATATTGAGGGGTTTAAGATTGAAATCTGTATCGCTACAGTGACAGGTAGTTAGCCCATCGCCTAAATTACAATTCACTAAGTATAACCCTCTCCCTTCGCTGACTTTTAAAGAACTTGGAAAAACTTGTCCGGGAAGAGAAACAGCTGGCACATTCTATGTCACTCCCTGTCCAGCATGGAAAAAAAATCTGGTACTTGAGAAAAAAGTACCTAGATAAAAGCAGAATTAGATTCCATGTGTATCACTTTCTATTTTCATGGTGTGCACAACTATGCTATTCAAACAGGAAAGTTCACACAATTGTTCAGTTATTAAACCAAATTGTATACCGCTCTGTTAATTGTTTACAATGAGATAATATTTGTATGAACAAATGTTTGCCATCACAAATTACTGTCTGTTTATTTGTACCTCTACAACAATAATGTTTAAACGGGTTAGGCAATTTAGATACGTGTACAAATAAATCTATATACTTGCTAGTAATAAATCTTAGCCTAGCTTGTCACCATACAGTAGTTAGGTATGAAAGTTAACTTTAAGAATTAATTCTCGTCCAATAACATTTTAATTCATCCTCTTCACTGGTCTATATCTGTAAAGACTAATCGGCTTATGTTTTTCTCAAGTGTTAGGTATAAATGTTTGTAAAGACATCAAAGTTTCAATTTTCTATTGTGATGATAGTAAAAGATTTATATATTTCTCTTCAACGTTCATTGTAGTCGAAAGATATCAAATTGAGTTGCCTTTCTGCTTCAAGGCACAAACAAATTGATAAAGAGTTCATTGAAGACTTCTTGAATAAATAATCTATTGAAAGAACACAATTTTTTATTGTAATGTTTAGTGATCTTTATAGCGTACTTAGTACTTGGTATATTTTTATTTACCAAAGAAATATTTAATAATCAAACATTTATTAGGACCTAACTAATCAGCACATGATGATATGGATATCTATGCTAGCACGAAAGCTAGCTAGCTCGCAAGAAATCTAATTAATTTCCTGCTCATAAACAAAGATATATTCCCGAATTAGTGATGTTGACAAAGGGAGTAGGCGTCAGAAAAACTCGTGTCAAGGGAACCATCGTCCCGCGACGCGATAAACTTCATACAAAAATAACGACTCAGTAATGCTGTCGTAAATTTTATGGAGAGCAACAGATGGAGAATGAAATACATCACAGACGGAAAAATCAATATTGTCGTCTCCCGAACTCGCTGCGGGCGGTTTTATTGCTTAGCTCGGGGATAGCGAGCTCCCAAACTTTCCCCTCAATAACCGTCGTATTCCTAAATGATTCCTTTGCGATTATACCCTTGCCCTTTGCCATGTGAGACACTGTGTGATTTATAAAGTAATGATCGCGGGAAAGTTACTTTGGAGAATTTACCTGTTTTTATCACAGCGGGGAGCGCCGAGAGTTTCCCGTAAATTTCCATTTATTTCCTACAGTTTTTATCGATTTAGTGTATCTATTTGCAGATTGTTACCGATAAAATTCCCAGACCGACGTTGGCGTTGGAAAATTGTTGTTATTTCCAAGAGAGCCGCAAGCCCTGGTATTGTTCTAGTAGGTGGTTTCTATAAATAGTTATGAATGAAACACGTGTAACGTATAACAACCACAATTTTCTCAGTTTTACGGGTTGCAGAATGGAAATTAAATTTCTCATGTAATCCCTGTTAACGAGGCATCATCGGCGACAACCACATGAACGTTAAATTAATTACTGTTTTAATCAAGTTGAATTGAGGGTGTTTTTATCGGTAAGCGCTGTTGCGTTTTATTTCAGGACGATTTGAAACAAATGGCGCGGTTGTTTGTTTTGTTTAGAGATAAAGCGGAGACTAACGCGTTACGCAATTATTGAAACGATCATTCCACGTTTGTTTTGTGGTTCTGAAACCGTGCGTTGAACGCATATTAGTTTTAGGTGGCTTTCAGTATCAATATGTAACTAAGGCCCGTATTTATAATCAGCTCTCAAGAGTGACAGCATGTTTGAGTTCGTTTCAGAAATGTCACTTCAGTACAAAACGATCTATCAAATCCATACTTAATATTGCTCTCACTCTTGAGATCGCTTTATAAATACGAGCCTTAGTTACATATTGATACTGAAAGCCACCTAAAACTAATATGCGTTCAACGCACGGTTTCAGAACCACAAAACAAACGTGGAATGATCGTTTCAATAATTGCGTAACGCGTTAGTCTCCGCTTTATCTCTAAACAAAACAAACAACCGCGCCATTTGTTTCAAATCGTCCTGAAATAAAACGCAACAGCGCTTACCGATAAAAACACCCTCAATTCAACTTGATTAAAACAGTAATTAATTTAACGTTCATGTGGTTGTCGCCGATGATGCCTCGTTAACAGGGATTACATGAGAAATTTAATTTCCATTCTGCAACCGTAAAACTGAGAAAATTGTGGTTGTTATACGTTACACGTGTTTCATTCATAACTATTTATAGAAACCACCTACTAGAACAATACCAGGGCTTGCGGCTCTCTTGGAAATAACAACAATTTTCCAACGCCAACGTCGGTCTGGGAATTTTATCGGTAACAATCTGCAAATAGATACACTAAATCGATAAAAACTGTAGGAAATAAATGGAAATTTACGGGAAACTCTCGGCGCTCCCCGCTGTGATAAAAACAGGTAAATTCTCCAAAGTAACTTTCCCGCGATCATTACTTTATAAATCACACAAGTGTCTCACATGGCAAAGGGGCAAGGGTATAATCGCAAAGGAATCATTTAGGAATACGACGGTTATTGAGGGGAAAGTTTGGGAGCTCGCTATCCCCGAGCTAAGCAATAAAACCGCCCGCAGCCGAGTTCGGGAGACGACAATATTGATTTTTCCGTCTGTGATGTATTTCATTCTCCATCTGTTGCTCTCCATAAAATTTACGACAGCATTACTGAGTCGTTATTTTTGTATGAAGTTTATCGCGTCGCGGGACGATGGTTCCCTTGACACGAGTTTTTCTGACGCCTACTCCCTTTGTCAACATCACTAATTCGGGAATATATCTTTGTTTATGAGCAGGAAATTAATTAGATTTCTTGCGAGCTAGCTAGCTTTCGTGCTAGCATAGATATCCATATCATCATGTGCTGATTAGTTAGGTCCTAATAAATGTTTGATTATTAAATATTTCTTTGGTAAATAAAAATATACCAAGTACTAAGTACGCTATAAAGATCACTAAACATTACAATAAAAAATTGTGTTCTTTCAATAGATTATTTATTCAAGAAGTCTTCAATGAACTCTTTATCAATTTGTTTGTGCCTTGAAGCAGAAAGGCAACTCAATTTGATATCTTTCGACTACAATGAACGTTGAAGAGAAATATATAAATCTTTTACTATCATCACAATAGAAAATTGAAACTTTGATGTCTTTACAAACATTTATACCTAACACTTGAGAAAAACATAAGCCGATTAGTCTTTACAGATATAGACCAGTGAAGAGGATGAATTAAAATGTTATTGGACGAGAATTAATTCTTAAAGTTAACTTTCATACCTAACTACTGTATGGTGACAAGCTAGGCTAAGATTTATTACTAGCAAGTATATAGATTTATTTGTACACGTATCTAAATTGCCTAACCCGTTTAAACATTATTGTTGTAGAGGTACAAATAAACAGACAGTAATTTGTGATGGCAAACATTTGTTCATACAAATATTATCTCATTGTAAACAATTAACAGAGCGGTATACAATTTGGTTTAATAACTGAACAATTGTGTGAACTTTCCTGTTTGAATAGCATAGTTGTGCACACCATGAAAATAGAAAGTGATACACATGGAATCTAATTCTGCTTTTATCTAGGTACTTTTTTCTCAAGTACCAGATTTTTTTTCCATGCTGGACAGGGAGTGACATAGAATGTGCCAGCTGTTTCTCTTCCCGGACAAGTTTTTCCAAGTTCTTTAAAAGTCAGCGAAGGGAGAGGGGTTATACTTAGTGAATTGTAATTTAGGCGATGGGCTAACTACCTGTCACTGTAGCGATACAGATTTCAATCTTAAACCCTCAATATTTGTCAGAAGTGGCGAAAACGCATTTTACTAGGCTTTTTACCCCGTAAGGGATAAAGGCATAACTTTATGTATGTAGGTAATGAACATTTCGTGTTTGTTGCAGATGGTGGCGACAGAGGACACAAGTGCGGTGCCGGGCCACGTGGACAGCCCCGGCACCTTCGGCAAGCTGCGCCAGACGCTCTCCTCTTCGCTCCTCACCGCACAAGACAAAGGTAACTGTACTCAACTGTGTTATCGCAAGACAAGACACTTCTCTAGTAGAAAGCTGTTGAAAGTTTGGGGGAACCTATGCGACGCGGCCTGAAGCTGCTTAAAGTGGCCGCTGCACCGCGCGGAGCAGCGCGATGCCGCGAAGAATTGCCAAGTTCCGTCAATCAAATATCTATATTTTTGCATAGGTCTATCTTTTTTACACACTAAATCTATTTCTATATTGTACCACGCTTTTGAAAAGTTGGCGTTGTGTCGCGTCGCGTTACTTCCCGGTTAGAATTCAGTTACTGGTGCCAGAAGACACGTGGGAAGCTTGAAACTGTGGCAGAACTGCAACAATCTACAATTTCTGATGTACGAATTCCTGGCGTCAGGTGAAATAAAAGCGGAGCCAATTTGTTGAGGTAACAATAATCTACAATGTTGAGTAACTTAAAATACCAACGTTTATGAAAACGCTACCAACAGCAACTCCTAAAATTACAATATTTACGCTGTTACGAGCAAAACTCACGAGTAATAACTATTCCCACTCTATTACTTAGTAAGCTTCTATGAGTGCAACACATTTATATCAGTCGTATAGGTAAACCTGAGAAAATAAAGATTTAAAACACTTCGTTCGCATTAACACACCTCACTGAGAAAATACGACGAGAAAACTAAAACATTACACGAAACGTGGTAAGCTTACCTACTGCTGCTCTGAATGACAGGTGTAAATGGAAAATAAAATATCTACAAAGTAGGGTAACTATACTATACAAATAACTATCTTCAATATGTGGACCACAACAAGCGCAAATATTAAATGGAGGATCTTTATATCACTAGCAATTCAATCATAGTGAATCCATAGTCACCTAAAACCATAAATCCATGCATTCCACAAAATTAATTAAAAAAAAAAGGTTATGTTTACAGTTTATTATTGCCGTAATCTTTACATGTCAATTTTGCTCAACTAACTATTATATCAATTCGGAGTCAATTGATTTTGCGATTAATTTTGTGAGGAAAAAACGAAAATAGAGTCCCAACTATTAGGTTTGCTCTCTCAAACAACATAAACAAAATCGGCTATGAACTAAAATCCAAAAGAAGCCTAAAAGACACTACCATTCCCACAGAACAACGAAACATCGATTAAGTGGGATCGTTTACTCGACTTTGTTACGTGGGTAGACCACTAAGATTTAATATACTCACCCTTATTTAGGTTGGTTTAGTTGTAAATCCGTCCATTTAAAATCTTGATGTGGTTCACATGTTTGCTTTAGTAACCCGTATAAACTGGTAAATAGTTAACTAGTTACACCATTGAGATTATTTAATTAGTGAACGGATTATGGGCACATATACGGGCAGTGTGCGACGCAATTTAAACCAACTCGTTTAATTCCACTGAACGGTAATGCCCGTTGAGGAAAATGGTTATGTGCTTGAATAAAAATGTAGTTTTTATTCATTCATAAGACTGAACTGGCAAACTTTACTAACTTTTATGACTTTGCTCTTTGAATCTTTAGTAATGACATAGTTCATCTTCCCGGAAACAGAAGCAATTTAAGTTCAAACGAAGAAAAAGGACAAAAATGTTTGCATGTCAGTTTAATATGAATGTTAGTTTGTTCGTGTCGGGAACGTCGCAGTTGTAGTATGTAATGGTTGGTTTACTCGCACACGGATCGCAGGCGAGGTTACACCAGCGGCGGCGCCATATTTCAGCGCAAACTTTGTCACTTATCCATTTCACGTGGCGCGAGCATCCGCCGGAAATTCTACCTCTCTCCTGTCGTAATTTGAGGAAAAATAAAATATATCAGTGTCATTCGGGAAGGTAGCATAACGGTACTTTTCAAAACCATACAGGACCGAAAGTCCTGTTAGGAATTTCACTCTATTCTTCATGTCAC
The DNA here is from genome assembly GCA_029255725.1 of Scrobipalpa atriplicella. Lineage (NCBI taxonomy): Eukaryota > Metazoa > Arthropoda > Insecta > Lepidoptera > Gelechiidae > Scrobipalpa > Scrobipalpa atriplicella. Next base: position 46,479 of record JARACY010001896.1, read on the forward strand.
TCTGATTTTGTGTTGTTGTTTCGACCTAAATGCAAACACATTTTGATAATAAATTTGTTACTCAGAGTTTGGAGAGGTATATTTCCAAAGGGGACACTATAGTAACTCCGTATAATAAAGTTAGCTAACTTGTTTAGCTGTAGTGGTAAATTTTCGAGTTAAACGTAAAGTTTCCTGTTTTCCAGTTATAAAAGTAATACAATGGCACAGAATTTATATAGAACGGAGCACAATAGTACACTTATACGAGTTATTGTTAGACTAGTCGGGTTCAAACAACCTTATTTCGGCCGGTGATTTATGTAGGTGCAAATGATGATGATAGCTGGGACACAGAATATATAGGTATAATAGTACTACATAGCTGGGACCAATGCTGAAATAAATTGAAAATCCAGCAAACGCTTAAACTGATTTACCACTATGTTTATTGACAATCGTTATCGGAAAGATTTATCACCCACCTCACCACTGAAGCAGCGTTAGGCAATAATGTACCACTTTCAGGAAATATGTAGGAAGATAAATGTAGCCATAAATGTGAAGGCGCAATTGACTTCCATATTACAGGGTCAGTGGGGTCGTTCCTTAAGGTAATGCCTGCCGTTATATTTCATAGGAAGCTCGTAAAGTGAATCAATCATCGTGGTATCACCTCTTTGTACAACCGCTCAAGGGGTACATATTAAAATGCATTGAATTGCAAATAAAATATGATCACAAAGTTTACACCATTAATTCCACGAATTAACAATATCCATGTATTATGTAATAAATATGCAACTTAATCCAATAGGTAATATGATTTATTTACCAAGTTAATCCCCTTATTTGGAATGAATTTGTATTCGGCTGCTGTTTCCAAATATTTATAACAATTTGTATTCACAAAACTTTAAGCCGAAACTCGCCGCAATCATGGAGAGTATTCTCGCCTGATTCCGTGAAACTCGCCATCTTGCTAACATTGTTCGATTCAAACGGAATTGTACTATATTATACTTGTTATTATTATATTATACTTGTAATAATGAACCCGCTCCTAATTGGCACTAAACCCATCGTTTGCGCCCAAATCTTCATTGTTCTCAAACAAAGAGAAAAGAAAATCCCTAAGCGTTCTCATTTTATACTTTATTGTTAGGTTTTAGGTACAATTATCGACTTTATATGTAACAAAGAGTATACCTTAAACCTAAGTGGGATCCAACTTTAAAAAATATTTGAGTTTTTCTGACGTACGTACCTAATTAATTACGCTTTTGCTACTGGCCATCCATCCATGAAACTTGACACATAACAATATAGGGTATATCCCGAAATAGGAGTAACTTTTTGGCGTGGGAAAATGTTTCATTTCCACGGTAAAACTCCTTTTTACTCAGAGACGCGAGTGAAACCGTGAGTGGAAAACTAGTAAAATTATCTTGATAAAAACATAACAGCTCACCTTTTTTGTTTACACTATAAGAAATTTCATTCACAACAATAAGGAAAACGGCCTCATCAGGGTGAATAAACAAAAAAGAAGAACAAATTAACATCTAGTCATGAATTACAAACGAGAAGGAACTTTTCAGCAAACAAAGTTTATGAAGTTCGAGTCACATGTTCAGAATAAATTGTAGGTGTAGCTGGTACTCGTGTCGGGAGCAATAAAGGTTAGACCGCACTTCGCGGAGGGATTGGGGGGTAAAGAAATATTAATTAAAACTGAGTTCCATTCATAGTACTTAAATGCAATTAACTGGGTAAATATTTTATGAAATTTCGCACACAATTTATTTAAGTATGTTTTGTACCTCTGTAAAACAAAATTTCGATGTGGCTGTTGTAGCAGCGGTAACATTCATTACGCGTCCATTTGCTCCGGGCAAAATTAATAACTGAATTTCTACTGTAAATATTGAAGCATCATAATAGAATATTTAATCACGAGTACTTAAATTATATTCAATAAACCGAACTCTATACGAATGTATAAAAGCCTGTATTCTTTCAATACTTTTATTTGTACCCGAAAACAACAACTGTATGTAGACCGAGAACGTAGGCGCTCGCGGCTCTAGCATGAAATAAAATACATAATTACCAGAGGTTATGAGACTGGGACAAAAACGCGCAGCATTTGATGGAGGCGGGCGAGGGAGTTTGCAATGGAATTTGTAAGCATTTCTCAATATTCATAGTAAATATCGGGCTTATGGGCCTCCCTTGTGCTAAGTGGTGCCCCGCACCAGCCCGCACCAGTCAAATAATCATAGCTCACCGAAAACACAATTAATCCAAAATTCGTGAGGTTTGATTCAAGTAAAGAAAGGTACTGAGAATAATTAAAATCTCTATGTTATTACTAGTTCGTTGTAGTAACAGATAGAAAAGGATCCCGTGTAACAAAATATGAAAAAATGGTTTCAGTTAAACCCTTTACACCATACGAGTCCATATATGACCACAATTTTTTTATCAGTTATTTTCACTCAGTAAAGGTAACCAAACAAATATAAATTATCAAACATGGTGGTCATATTTGGACTTGTACGCGTTAATGGTTTAAATTGGCTGTAATTTTGATTATGATGTATTGAGTGATGGTGCGATATAGGCGAGATTAATATAATGTAATGTATGTATGTATGATATTTTGAGTGACGGTGGCGCCACCTAGCATGGGGTTGTTGCTTAAGCCGCGGCGGAGGCGGTTGCCAGGCTGCCACGCATTGGTTAGTCCATTCCTCCATTGCCGCTATGGGTAGACACAAACTGCGGACTTATTTGAATTCCTATATCTTCATTCGTAAGCGTAATTTAAAGTAAATAACAATATTTATATAGGTAACAGTGTCAATTTTAAAGCAGCTAATATGATTTCGTAGCGCAGTTGAGTTGACTCATCGAACGATATGAAGAATTATACCCTACGAATTGGTATCGGAACATAGTCTGACTGAAAATATGAACAATCTTTACACATTCAGAAATATCAAAATACCATAATCTTTCGTCGATCGTGCTGACACATCATGGCTTAATAATTGATGGTATCGAGTATTGAAAATAGGAGTATTTCGTACAGTTAGAATTAACTAAAACAATCTGATCGGCAGTTTGTTCGGTATCGATTTATGGGATTATGGTCCATGCAATTGATACCAGTGTGGATGTAAGTTACCAATGAGACACTTGACCTATGTTAATTTAACTTGTGTCGTGCTGATTCGTTCGTTATGTTAATTCTATGTATTATGAAGTGTAGACGAAGCGCGGTAGCATCTTGCTACGGCGTAGCACAGACTACGGCGAAGCTATCTAACTGCTCTGTAGATGCATGTTCCATGCTAACAAGCGCAAACTGAAACTGCTAACTAACTACTGTGTTGTTGTAGACTGGTTATAGGATGCAGTTTGTACGTTCATATATTGATTGTTAGTAAAGACCAAAAGCAAACGTGTAATCAATAGTCTAATACAATTTTTATCCAAACATATGACATAAATATCCTAAGGAGAGATCTACTTATTGTTACACTATTAATATGACAGCTACTGTAGAATACATACATACATACATATAATCACGCTCTTTCCCGGTTGGGTAGCAGAGACCACAGTCTTTCCACGTTGTTACGATCCTTACATACTTCTTTCGCTTCATCCACGTT